>JANHFR010010110.1:164307-177531 GCA_032468015.1 Mimophis mahfalensis | reverse complement strand
CTCCTCCTTCCCTGCTCGGCCCTCACCTCGTCCTGGGCAGCCTCCATTTCAAAAGGCCTCCATATTGGTGGCCTGTACTACCCAGGAGCCAGCCAGTCTGACGCTGCTCTCTGGTGTTCCTTGTGGCGTCTTTAAGGAAAGAGCTTAAGCCAGGCATGAGGGAAGTCCTGAGGGTCAGCACTTCGGAAGTATTTTTAGGGGGCAAAGACTCCACTGATGGTGTTCATACCCCCAGTATTTTTCTCCAGAGGGTAAGCTACCTGCATGGCAAGTTTCATTGTGATTGGTCCAGCCGTTAAAGAATGTATGTGGAACAAACACAGATACACACACATACACACCGCCTCCCACCCAAAGTCTCTTTTATACATATAGATGATGTAACTTAAATAAACAAATTAAAATATACTATGCAATTAAAAATACCCAAACAGTAAAAAGCTGAATCAGAAAACTATACCTGCTTTCGATAAGGTGCAACTACTCCAATGTCCTTCCCTGATACTGAAAGGTTGATGCCTTTAACAAGAAGGCAACAGTAGCGCATCACTTGAACTGCTTCTGTAGGATTGAACCAAGAAGGATTGCAGCCTTCACGCATTTCTGTACCCTAATGTCAGCAAGGCAAGAAATGAAAAACAGAGAACAATATTATTTCATATAGTTAACTTTATTTGCACAGTGCTTATGTTAATAATAAAAAGTCAAAACAGGCATTTAAATAGCCATAAATATTATGTTTATCATCCTGAGGAGACTCAGTACAATACTGACTGAACGTAACACTGTAGCGTTGAAACAATTTTTAAAAAAGGGCTTTAAGTCACTTGTTACAGAAAAAAACCCCTCTTTGAATGGATTTTAGTATATGGAATTTCTATAGAAGAACTAGGCCTTAAAATTAATATTTTACAGGGCAGCATTAGCAGCTCAGATTTTGAACAGTAATAGCTATTGTTCTTTGAATACATCCTCCAGTCATTTTCAATTTATTCTGGATAATTTGTTTCCTAACAATAAAAATGTAATATATTCTTCATGTTTCTCCAAATTCTTTGCACAGAACCCTCCCTAATTCCTCATAATTTTCAGTAAAATGAAATTAATGATTTAGTGAGTAAATAAGACGGTTGTGGAGGTGAATATAAAAAGAGTGGATTTAAGAAAAAATGTCTTTATTCATGCACTGTTATGTTTTGATCATGACCATTTCCCCCTTTTTCTATTCTGTAGTGGCCTTCAAATTTATGTAGTCTTTCAATATATCTTCCCTCTTTTAGAAGGATCTGGGTGCTAAAGCAATTTTTTAAAAAATCAGAAATAATTTCAACAAAGTCCATCAGAGATAAAATCCATCCAAGGCAAACTTTTATTTGGAGAAACCATGTTGACACAAATGAAGGAATCCCAAAACTACCAGTTAAATTTTGTTTCCCACAAAATAATCCTAAACCTAACCCCGCCATCCACACTGTCCAATCACATTGTCCAATTACACTCCTTCACTTGGCGCTAATTCTTCTCTGGTTACCAGCAGTATCATCCAATGACCTTGACTTCAGTCAACTATTTGTTTTAACTAACACTCTATTCTGTAATACACCCCGCCTCTGCAATTCCCAAGTTAGAACTGTGGCAGTTTAGAAGCAACAGGAAAATGGATACACTATGGCTAACAACATGCATGCTTTTAATACTGACAGGCTTCCCTCTCAACGGAAAATATGACATCCTGTAAAACAAACAAACAATTCACATCACAGTACACACCCAGGGGAATGATTCATCCCCCCCCCCCCCACAGGAGGGCCCTTTGGCTTGTTAGGGATTTTTTCATGGAAACTGTCAGCTTTCACATTCCAACTTTTTATCCATGAAGCATCAGACAAAGGGTACCCCTTCCAATGAATCAAATACTGTAACTGTCCTCTAACTATCCTCAAATCCAAAGGTTTTCTGACCTCATAGTGCCGTTGCCCTTCAACTACTACGGGTTTAGGAGGAGCTGGTTGAGGGGGCCTAATTTTTGATGGAACAAAAGGCTTCATCAAATTATTGTGGAAAACAGGATGAACCTTCCCCAATAGTCTAGGAAGGTCAAGCCGCACAGTCACAGTATTAATTATTTTTACTATAGGGAAGGGACCTAGAAACTTAGGTCCTATTTTTTTATTTGGAGGGTTCAATTTTAAATATTTCATGGACAGGTATACTTTGCTCCAATTCTGAATGGACGTTGGGGAGTTCTGTGTTTGTCTTCCTGTTTTTTGTATTTTTCTGCAGCTTCTTTTAATGCCCTTTTCGTATTTTCCTAACCGGATCTTAAAAGAATCCATCCATTCATTTAATGACATAGAAGAGGGGATTCCACAGGCAATTCTGGCATAGGCACAAATTCCATTCCAGTTGTTACTTGGAATGGGGGTTGTCCTGTGCTGGTGTGTACAGTGTTATTGTATGCAACTTCAACAAAGGACAACAGATCAGACCAATTATCTTGTTGGTATTGTATATAACATTGCGCTGACCTTTTCAATAGCTCCTGAAGTTATTGGATGGAACCCAGAGCTAAGCCCCTGGGAAGATCCAGTTGCCCTCAAAAATTCACTCCAAAATTTTGCTGTAAACTGAACTCCTCTGTCCGAGATTATTTACTTTGGTACTCCGTGAAGCCTGTAAATATGCTTCACAAATAGGGTTGCAAGTTTCTTCGCCGATGGTAGACCCTTACAAGCTATAAAATGAGCTTGTTTGGAAAATATATCCATCACAGACCATATTACATTATGTCATCCACTGTCTGGTAGCTCTACTATGAAACCCATGGCTATTTCCACCCAGGGTCTATTAGGGTCAGCTACTTGCTGTAATAGTCCAGGAGGTTTCCCAGGCTGGGTTTTCCGAGTAGCACAAATGGAACAGCTTTAACATAGTCCTCTACATTGGATTTTATTTTTGGCCATCAGAATTGCCTCCTAGTTAAGTGTAAAGTCTTTAGAAATCCAAAATGACCTCCTAAAGCGGAGTCGTGGCTTCTTTTTAACACCAACATTTGGATTTGGGTGCTAAAGCAATTTTTAAAAAAATCAGAAGTAATTTTAACCAATGAAAAATAGGATACAGTTAAGCATTTTTTTATTGCTTGTGTCTGCTCCAGAAATAGTTTTAAATTTAAACATTTGTCCCCATCATTTTTAGAACATAATCTTCATTCACAAATTAGTGAAAACAGCTTTCAACAGCAGAGTGCCATCACTATATCTTCATTGTACTTAAGATGAAATGTGTGAAGGCAGAAAGCTAATTAGCTCCTTTTTTTACATCTGGTTTTTACATACTTCTTTTAAAGCAGCTATGAGCAACATTCAAAATGTTATTGTGCCACACCCGAGAGACCACTCAGTGAGAAAAGTAGAACATCAGACTGCAGAATTTCTTGCCAAGATAAATCACAATAGTACATAAAACTATAAAGAAAACAACATATGTTAAATCTCTTGTATTCAAACCACATGGTATCACAGCAATCTAAATTATGTGATATGCTTATTGATTTACATACCTTTGTGTATATCTGAGATTTCTAAAATCAATATACTTTTAAGTATAATGCAATGAATACAGATTTGTTTACATACCCTCATTCCATGAAAAATCAGTGGAAAGCCTTTCTTTGGCAGCTTCTCCCACCCCAACAAAGAGTTTACCACCAAAGGATCAGCACAGACTTCTAGTTCCTTATGATAAAATAGGTTGGATGGCAATGTAAGCAATGCACCATGTGATCTGTAATTCTTCACAAGCTTTGTAATCTGCAAGCATAGAACCAACTCCACAACGTGAAAATGAATACAGCTATATTTGGAAGCATTAACATTTTGATAGGTGAGTCAAGTTCTGTAAAGTGATTAGAGAATATTGCTGCTGAGGAACTTTAAATGGCTCTCTGCTAGTTTACATTACATCAGGAGGATATTATTTTCAGTCATATTCTGAGTTGTCAATCGTATGTAGAATTAAAGGGAGTCACCATTCTCCTCTCTCACTCATCACACAAATACACAGATTCATCCACATTACCGACTTTCCTACACTAAAATAAAGAAGTCTATCCAATTGTGAACTCAACCTCCCTGGAGTAATTAAGCTTGAAAAATATTTTTATTTATTTATTTTTCACATTTCTGAACCACCCATCTCTCTGAGAGAGAGAGACTCTGGGCAGTTTAAACACTATAGAAAAGATAAACATTTAAAAGAAAGCAAGGATGATTAAACACTCTAAAAATTAGCTAAAAGGTGAAGTGTGTGTGTGTGTGTGTATGTGTGTTTTCAGGGCACCAGCCAGACTCATAGCTATGTGCTCCTCTGGATTCCTCTTGGTTTCAGCAATATTAATCTTTGAAAGTATAATAGTACATGGGGGGAGCAAAGGGATGACCAGATCCAACTACTGAAAGTTTTGTTGGCTGTATTTTCTCCTCTATTTCAATTAATACCAATTTTTGTTAACTTGTGTACATGTGAGACTGGAACATAAGTTGTTCAGGTCTGAGGAACAGAAACATTGCTTCTCAAAAGTGTTTAGTCAATGTCTCCCATTACGTGAATTAGTGATTTAGAGATATAATGCCAAACAGCCTGAAAATTGATTTGAAAATAAACATATCTTAAATAAATATTTAAGCTAGTCAATTACAGCTGAAGAATAGCAATAGCATTTAGGCATATATACTGCCCCATAGTGCTTTACAGCAATCCCTGGGCAGCTTACAAAGCAGAATCATTATTTACATATTAGCTCCAACAACCTGGGTCCTCATTTTAGCAACCATAGAAGGATGGAACCCTGAGTCAATTTTGATCCCTGTCATGATCAAACTTCAGGCTGTGGGCAGACTTTGCCTGCAGTACTGCACTTTAACCACAGTGCCACTAGGGCTCCTTCATAGGAAAGTCCATATCCTGCAGCTCTGCATTTAATCAAAATTCATAAGAATATACACAAATTTGCTATATTAAGAGCAATTTGATACAAATGTCTTAGATTTAGGAAACTTGCACACAATGAATCTATCAGTTTGAAAGCAGCTCCTGATCACTATATTTCCCAGTTTTACTTACCAACAGAGGATTGTATGATCCACAGGGACCAAAAGCATCCTCATCTCGCAGGTACAAAGGGCGATGCATCAGCCGCTCCAACAAGGAGATGTTTAATCCATAAAGCATTGCAATCTTAGATTTTATTATTGGACCTAGTTGCATGGGATCCCCTGAAAGTATGATCTTCAGATACAGAACATTTTTTTAAATTAGGACAACTTGCATTTCATATAATGCTCTTCATGAATCACATAACAAAAATTTGGAGATAGATGCCATCAATGCAGAATACCCATTTCTCTCCATTTTTAAAAATCAAAAATAATTACCCATACCCAAAGTAGAACACTGTATTTGACTTACTATTGAATTTAAAAAAAAAGAAGCATAATCCCCCAAGGCAGCATTTCCAGGTTTTCACTTAGGAGCGATATTTCTATCAATACAGCTGTTCTATCTCAAGGGGATCAAAATGTTCTAACCTAGGCTTCACAAAATCACAAAGCAGACTCCTTGTCCCGACAAAACCCCTTTTTATTAGGCTAATGTGAATTCTTATCATTCATATCTACCAAAGTCCCGGCAAACAGTCTTTCAAGGATCAATTACAACCACAGACATTATCAGGCTTGGAGAGCTGCCAGGCCGATAGTTACAAACACAATGCTGTACAAGAAAATACTTGGCAAGGAGTCTCTGAGAGTCATGAACAAATCTTCACACTAAATAAAAAAACTGTCTCCTGTAACCACCACTCCCCTTTTGCTCCTCTTTATTCCCTATGGGAAGAGCTGTCCAACTGTGCCTTTACTCCCGAATTGATCCTTATTCCTTAGCTGTTCGTTTCTCCAGGCAGCTCTGTGCATATGCACATTGGGAACAGGCTCCAGCTGTTCTTCTGGCCCACTGATCTCAGACTCTGAAGGCAGCTGGTAACTGTTGGACAGCCCTAGCTCTATCTCTGCCTCTGATGCAGAGCACTCATCAGAGCCTTCCCCAGACTCCAGGACTGGCCCATGTTCCTCCACAACCTCCTCACTGTCTGAGTCTGCTACCAGCTCCACTGGCCAGCCACAACACAAAAGCTCACAATGCCTATTAGATTTAATTAGCAGAGAGACCGCTATTGACCTAGAGATACCCTGATGCAATTTTTAAATTTTATCTTTTGTATTACTACAGAATATAGAAAGGAGAGGAATAATCTGGTTAATCTATAGTAGAAACACCTAGCAACTCATTCTCCAGGGGCCTCATCAGGCCCAGAAGCACTCCATACAAAAGACAAACACTCTCGGCCGACTGAGGCTAGATGAAGATATTTGGTGTCTTCATTGGGAAAAAAAAATATCTCCTGTGTAATTGTGTCATCAGAAGAGGAGCTGGTAACCTTGTTAATACAGTGGTTGCAGGATCACTCCTTCCTATCTTGCTGAAAGGCTCTGTACCTCTTAGCTATTTCAACTTTGGTTGTCGGAGACCAGAATCTATCCACCAGCCAGTACTGGCATTTGCTTTGGTATAGAGCAGCGGTGCGGCCATTTTGGCCATGCCCACCTGCCCCCCCCAAAGGTCAAACACAACACAATCCTGATGCAGCTCTCAATGAAATTGAGCTTGACACGCTGGTGTAGAGAAAGCCTAACTTCATGGAATACCTTCCCACTTTACTTAAGAGCCTGTAGCTTCCCTTGCTTTCCCCAATCCCTTCTTCGCTTGTTTCTCTCTCTCCCTCTAATCAGTTGCAGATCGTTCCTTCTCCCAGATCCTCTCCCTTCATTACAACTTCCTTTACATCTAGGCCTCCCTCAACAGCAGCCAGTTAACCCCTCCCCTGTATTTCCCCTCCTCTGTATTGCCCTGGGTGGGGCAGTGACCTGCTACTGCTGTTGATATTATCAGGGATGCTCTTCCACAAGAATGGAGGAGCAGGGAAGGGAGACGAGGAAGGAGATGAGAAATCCATGCTTGGCCTGGTAGGGAGATAGGCAGGCAACAGGGAAGGAAAATTCCTTTCACCTTCTCTTGCTCTTTTGACAGCAAGAGAAGGAGACAACAACCCTCTGGCCAAATCCTAAAATATGGAAAGATGAATGCTGTGGGATGATCAGCAGTTTTAAAAACAGCTTACTTTCTCCTTATCTCCAAAATGGAAGGAAAGAACATTCTTAGGGGTATGGGATCAAGCCTATGATCTGTCCTGCAATGGGTAATAAAGGTAGTCATCAGCTCACAACCATTCGTTTAATAACTATTCGATGTTATAACAGCATTGAAACAAAAATAATTTATGGTATGAATGACCATTGTAGCATTCCCATGGTCATGTGATCAAAATTCTGCTGCTTAGCAACTGACATGCATTTATGATGGTTGCAGTGCCTCAGGGTCATGTGATCACTTTTTGCAACCTTCTGACTGGCAAGCAGTCAGTTGAGAAAGCCAGATTCACTTAACAACCATGCTATTAATTTAACAACTGCAGTGATTCATTTAACAACTGTAGCAAGAAAGGCTGTAAAACAGGGCAAAAAATTAACCATTTTACTTAGCAACACAAATGTTGGGATCAATTGTGGTTACATTTCTGTGCATCATTAGAAGTTGAGATGATCAAAAGATTTAGAGGATTCAGTTGCACGAGTACTTCATGATATGAAGGAGGTTTAATTAAATGAACTTTAAGCTTTAAATGGTCCGTATTTTGGTATAAGCTAAATCCTTTTACTCCCCAAGTGAATTTTCCCAGCAATTAAGATTATTCAAGGCCCTTGTCCCTGAGTTAACTGAATAACTTCAAGACAAATACTCATTTTACTAATGCCCCAGAAATTATGATAGCCCACCATTCATATGACCATTTCATTCAGCTGTTTACAATTATTTTGATACTAACCACTCTTGGAATTTTAAAGAAATGAGATGATCTCCTTCTAATTTGAATTGCTACAGATTTGTTAATTGTATTTCTTTTGCTGAGGTGCTTCTTGCTGTGTTTTAATAGCCATCTTTTTAAAAAAACCCTGAAGAATGCAGACAGTGATCAACTGTTATTGTGCATTAAAATCCTGCAAGAGACTATGGAATGACAGTGAGATTAATGCATTTATTGGCTATTGCATTTGCAATGTGCTTTATATGAAGCCACATTTGAAGATTACTCAGAAACTCACAAGTAATGCAAAATGCCACTTAGATTGTGGATACTGTTCTGGTCACCAAGTGGTTCTGAGTGCAATTTTGAGTTTTAGTTTTGAACTTTAATGCCCTGCATGGTTTGGGTCCCAGGAACTGCAGCATAGCCTCGTCCAGTTAAAACCATCCTATATGGTGAGCTAATCTGGTGGCAGAAGCTACCTTTTCTTGGGTGTGTAAAAGGTTAGTTTGGTGGAAACCTGTTGGGTGTCTGTTACTGAAACAGACAGTTATTTGTGAAACGGTTCTTTCTGAAGTCAAGTCTTCTCTAGGCTTTGAATTTCTGTACAGCAGTGAAAATGGAGGCTATTTTGAAGGGGTTTTCAGAGCCATGCCAGCTACGCTCATGGGTGCCTATGATTAATGTGTCTGGATAAGGATTACTGCTTTTATTTTACTCCTCCTGTTTGACAGACCACTGTATTGTTTTCCTTGTGTACTGACTGGATTTATTGTTGTAAACTGGCGTGAGCTATAAGACTGGATTGCATATAGATAAAAGATGATAAGAACATAATGAAGGTCAACTTGGATGGAGGGAATAGTAGAGAGAAATAGCAGATATGAAAGATAAAACTATCCCTAAACCAAATAAATGATATGGCCATGGGCAAGACCTTGATTATGCAAAACCACTGGCATCCAAACTGAATTAAGAGTTTCTCCTGTTCCTTTTTAAACAAAACTTAAGAGATATGGGTTGAAAACTGAACTTGTGACAGTGCAGTCCGTTACCAAGATATGGATGAATAATGTTTGAAATAGGCATGGCTGTTTTTCTAGTAATGGTCATATTATATATTTTAGATACACTGACTGGATCAACAGTATGCAAGCAATATCTACAAACAGAATTTTTTCCTCCTTGGAGAACATCAAACCACCTCCACACAACAGACATAAACAGTTAGATACAATCAATTAGATATAATGAAAATGTACGTACTTGCCCAGTGGCTTCTGAAATCAATCCCAGAGGGATTAGGCTTTCTGGTTCATTTGCCTGCCCCGCTTCATCCACAAATACATGTGTGAAGTGTCCAAACCTAATATTGTTGAATAAAAATTGGAACTACTTGTCACATGCTCTGCATCCTCAGACATCACTTTAAAAAATAATGAAAATCGTATCAAAGTAACACTGGTAAAACAAAAGTATTTACCTTCAGCTAAGCCCATTATAAATTTTTACAAGTTATTATGTTTCTAAGAACATTGAACTTCATGGTACAGTATTTTCATTTGCCATATACCACTGTGCAACCTCAGTGTGAAAATAACAAGGGGTAGCAATTATCCAGTTTTGACTGTGGGATTCTGAGAATGTCTTCGTATATCCAGATTCAGATGTATTGTAGTCTAATATAAATGTATGACTGAGCTACAGTATGAATGGACAAACACCTGCATTTTATCTCAGTGGCAAATATAGATTCTACTTGGAGGTTAATTGTGAACTTTTACTTGCAATATATGCCTATTATGAATTTTTAATGGCAACATGAATCTTGAAAAAAACTCTTCTCCTTCATTTACTGGGATCTTTTGCCCCTTGGAAAAGATCTTTTCCAGCCATCTATCAGCTGTTGCTGGGGCAATTTACTGCCCTATTTACCTAGTTCCGGTAATAACTTCTTGCTTTCCATTTCCTTCTCTGTAGGAAGTTGCTAATATTTTTAAATCCTACTTTTCCTAGAATAGTCAGAAAAATTTACATGGTACCTTACTCCTATCTGGTAGAACGTTCCTGCACTGCTGCAAGTCACAATAATTATTCGAAACCGAGATGCTTCATGAATATCTTCTCCAGCTTTGGAGTAACTCTTTATTACTTCATCAAGACTCTGCCCGCAGAAAGAAGCGTGTGTTATTAATGTCTACCATCAGTTTACACATTTTTAACTGCAGACACGAGGCTTTTTTTCCAATGTATGATATTTATTATATTATACTCCAAAAGGAAGTCAATGCCTCGCATACCAATGAAACATCTCTAATTCAATTTGTAGCCATCTTTCAATTTAGTTTGGAAACCGTGAACGAGATCCTCCTCTCAAATATTTTTGCTCTGAAGCACCATGTCTCTTCTTGAAAATCTGGGTTCTCAGTACATTTTTGTCTATGTTATCTATTAATTTTGATCCCTTAGCATTCCATTAGATACCTGTTTTATCTATTGTTCTCTACCTTTCATTACTGAAATGTCTAGACGAAGTTTCAGCACCTGCCCTCTGGAATAGTATTATACTTACACACACGCTCACACACACATAGATATGAGCACACACAGAGCCCCAAGAAGTTCAAATAAGTGTAATCTTGCTATCCTTTAAAATGGCCTTGAAGGAGAGGGGAATAGGTGCCATCAAATGTGCTTCCCTATTTTCATCATCTTGTATTTGCTTTTATGTACTGGGTTTTGTACAAAATTGATTTATACATCAAGAAGTTACAATATTTCTGCAAAATGACATAAGGAATCACTGTGTAAAATTGTACCTTCACACAGTGATTCCTTAATCCATTAAGTTGTATCTGCGGTTTTTAAAACTGTATAATATATTCTTATAGCTCGTTATTTTTGTTGTTTGTAAGCAGATGCACAACAAAATTGCATAGGCGTAATGCAAGTATGAGCTAGTTTCTGTATAGGATTTATTTCATTCTATTGTTCTGAAAATACCCAAGTCAAATAAAAATATATATTTCTTCTATTAAACATTAGAACCTGATAAATAATCTCTGTTGTGATGGAAACCTTTCTACATCTTGACTCCCACTTTTCTTTTGCAGAAACTGACGTATTGAACCTATGATTTAAGATTCAACCTTTCAGGAAATATCATTTTCAACAATTCAGGAGGGAGACATCAGCAAGTAACATTTTCAGATGGTAACAGAGTAACTTGGAAAACCAAGCACTATTCACTTAAAACAAGTATAATTCTGAGCTTCAAATGCATCATTTATGTAATGAGACAGAACGACTCAAAGAGCAAGAACGTTTTTTTACCTCTTCATTTCTGTTGATTGCATTAACTCTGACCATAACTCCTGGTCCTAACAACTTGGTCTCATGAAGTCGTAAACAAATAAGATCTGTAGCGCTGTTTGATGGTGCACAGACTAGTATTCGGCTGCTTGGTAAATTGTAATATATCTAATTACACAAAAACAAGCATTTGTATATTGTATTGTTAACTGACACATAACAGTATGATGAACAGTACAAATGAATAGTTATATGGTAATTTTTAAGAATTATATTGAACCAATTAAATGCCAACATTATTTTCTTTCCATGCTACTGCATATAATTACCAGCAGTACTGAACATTGAGGACACATTAGCACAATATTCAGAATATTTCAGTAAACTACAATTATGCACTGGTCCTTTATTTCTCCATACTGATCCACCACAAAAAGTTACAATTTCCTGTAGCATCCTTTTTCAAACATATGCCAAAGTAGTGTTCAAAGCCACATTACTGTAATTATTCTGTTATTTTAATCTAGACAGAAAAGGTTTTGTTATTTTCAAAGCATTCTCACGCATATTAAAACTCTGTTATCTGCTGATGAGAAACTCCATCAATTCCTATCTTCCACAGCAACAAGTATCCATTCACAAAATGTATTCCCAAACAACAGGGGTGAGTAATTTCTTAACAGAGTTAACATTAATGAAAAATAGCAGAGACAAGAACCAGTTACAATTCACTGTTACCTGTAAAATTGTTTCAATGACTGTGACAGTTTTGCCAGTTCCTGGTGGCCCAAATAGGATATAAGGAGTTGGACGACATTCACCACTAAGAATCCTTTTAACTGCAAGTTTCTGATGCTCATTCAGCAGAGGATTGAAAAAGTCACAGTCTTGTCCATTCCAAGTTGGAATTCTATTAACTACATCCAAAAGTATATAATTTAATGAATAACTTATTATAGTGCACAGAATTTAAAAGAACGGTATGTGGAAATGTCTCCAAAATTATAGTAACCTTCAAAATGCAGTATTTTTCAGAGTATTAGACAGTCTGAAGTATAAGACATACCCAGCTTTTGGGGAGGAAAACAAGGGAAAAAAATCTGCCTCTGCCTCCCAGCAATTTGTCTCCCAGCAAACAGCTTGGTCAGCTTCCCCACAGCCTGATTAGCACAAGCAGCTGATAGTCAGATGGATCTGCCTCCCGACAATCAGCTGTTTCCAGCTGCAGGGATTGCCACTTCCCCATGCCCCACTTTTGGCCTCTGCATCCCGTTTTTAGCCTCTACACGCCCTGTTTTCTGTCTATTCTGATACCTGCCACCCGAAATGGGCCGAAAATGGGGCACGTGGAGACTGAAAATGGAACACGCAGCGGTGGCAATAGGCAATGGCAACCCCTTTGTCAGCTGTAGAAGCTGTTTTTTGGAAGCTTCCATGCTGCCACATGAAATGCCTGGGAATTAGGGAGGGGGAATTTTAGAGTGATTGTAGTTAGACATGACAACATTTTTCTTCTGAGTCAAGGCTGTTTCAATCCTGCACCTGCAATGGGAGTGGTTGAAGGAAGGTCTCCAGTTTGGGGACTGGGGATTGGATCATGTGATGGACCGAGGGATGCAGTGGATGGGTTTTGGTTTTTCAACTATGCAAAGAAAACCTGGAATTTTTAGATTAGGATTTTCCCAAATGTGCCAACATGACTTCTTTAATAAATTCTTACTTGGATGGATTTCGTCTCTGAGTGCTGAATGGACATGGGGTTTTTTGTTGGAATCCCGACACCCTGCAACCTGAAACAGCTGATCGTTGGGAGGCCGATCCAACCGACAATCAGCTGCTTGTGCTAATCAGGCTGTTCTGAAGCTGACCAGGCTGTTTGCTGCAAAGAGGCAAATTGCTGGGATGCAGAGGCCGAAGGGTGGGGGCCGGGG
>JANHFR010010110.1:152961-163771 GCA_032468015.1 Mimophis mahfalensis | reverse complement strand
AATAGTAACAATGAAAATAAAATCTAGATTATTACAGTTTTGGTAAAAATAAACAAGTAGTTAAGACATATACCATTTGCTCCTAAATGGATGGCTTGTTCTATTGCATGATGGCATCTCCTGGTTGTTATCCTGCAAAAAGTTCAGAAAAAACACTAAAACAAAATTTCAAGAGATTAAAACAGTAAATCTGACCAATATATTAAGCTCATGACTGCTGTTATATATGGTAGTAGGAAAACATGCGTAAATCCATTAGTGTTTGTTTGTATTTCTTGGTTTAATAATTGCAAAACACACCACCTATCCAAAATACCATTATTCATCATTTCCCTAAATTTAGAAGGGTGGGTAGAGGAATATGTTATCTTAAAAAATCCCTGCAAATGGCTCATTATTAGAACTGGTACCAAAAGATCTATATTCGTACTCAAAGGTTATATGAAATATTTGAAATTTTACATTAAAAATAAATTCATTAACAAAACGGTTGTAATTAATGAACAAAAGCTGTGAAATGGCAATAAAGACACTGATAGTTGCAACACTACATCTGTTTGATGTGAAGGTGCCTAAGAGACAGCCCGAGAAGACTGGAATCAACGAATGCTACGTAATCCACTATCCCATTTTAAGAATTATTTTGGGATCCTTTTAAGATTAAAAAGCAGCAGGGTGCAAAATATCATCCATTTAAATATTTCTTGAGCTTTTCAAAGATTAAAACAGCTTTTTCAACTTTGCTGCAAATGCTCCAATAGTCTTGTGACATTACTGAAAGTGTTCCAAGCTGACATTACTGAAAGTGTTCCAAGTTGACATGCACTGTTAAAAACCTATCAATATTGAAGCAGTTTGTGCTCCACAGATTTCTTTCTTGATTCCACATGTTAATGAAAACATTCAGCAATCGTTGTTACTGTTAGAAACAGTACAAGACCTAGAATCCTCATGTGTCATCATAATGCCTGAAGTGGACTTGTCCTTTTGCTCTTATGGCAGCGGTTCTCAACCTGTGGGTTGTGACTCCTTTGGGGGGTCGCCCAAGACCATCAGAAAAAACATACTGTATTTCCGATGGTCTTAGGAACTGAGACACCGCTCCTCTATCAGTCTCCTTCCATGCTGCTCCCACCCTTTGTCTTTGGGCCTGCCTAGCTCGTCTTGTCCAGCACTGGCGGGAGCGGCGCAGAAGGCGAACCAGACTGGGGAATCCTGCCACCGCCACCTGGCTGCCTGCCCGTCCTTGCTGCTCTCTGGTGCCCCTTGTGGCCTGCCAGCTCTGCACATGCGCAGTAGGGTCAGCCAGCCACCCACCCAGCCAGCACCTGTATTAAACTGTATTAAAGGATCGCGGCCTTAGGAAGGTTGAGAACCACTGCCCTATGGAATTATAAAGACTTATCTTAAACAAAGGCTGGAAACTCGCAGACCAAATACCACCTTTAATTACTAGTGGAGGCAGAAACGTTCTGTGTTTGTGTTTTTAGAGTTGTGACTGTAACCTGAGCAAGAATCAGTGCAGTTTTTAAAATCGTAATAGAAAAATAGAGTTATTTAAAAAGCACTGTAGGCAGATCAAGCTTAGCAGGAGGAGAACAACATGATGTGCTCCATATGGGTGCCGGGGAACAAAGGCAGAAAGAATGACCTGGAATTAATAACCTCAGGAAGAACACAAAGAGTGAGAGAGGAAGAGCGAGTGGGACTAGCCCCAGCTGGCTTTATGCCTAAAACGGGACTAGAACTAACAGGCTTCGGATTTCTAGTTTGGTGCCTTAATCACTAACCAAACTGGCTCTAATTTTTAATGCATTTGTTAATTATTTATTATCAAACTTATTCTTATGAATATTAGCAAACACCCAGAGAAGTCTCTCTGACCATTCCCAAAATGTTTTTTTTTTTTTTAAATACTGACAGGGTTTGTATAATGATAATTAAGAGCAACCTTCAAACAAAAGCAATCATGGTATTCTGTCATGGGCTGCAAAGTGTAATCTTTAACTCACCCTTTACCAATGTGAACGTTATTTTTTTTAATTCATTTTGAGTGCTTGAGAGAACCAGGATGTAGCTTCCTGAACTGTCAAGAACATACATAGCTTGCTTCACAATGAAATGAGACACAAGTATTCAAAATAGTACCTGCTATGAACAAATTCCACATTCATAGGTTCAAAATTATATGCCTGCTCAAAATCCGAGTTGACTCTCAGGGTAACCTCTTCATCATGAATCTATATAAACAGAAAAAGCTAATTATTTCACTATATACATGGGTGGGCTGCTGGCGGTTCACAAGGGTTTGGGGGGGTCTGCCCAGTTTGGAGAACTCCCAAATCTCACTCCTGGCTGGTCCCTCCCACTCCATCCTGCCCCTCCCAGGAGTCTCCACGTGGCCTGTTTTGAGTGCCAGGTAAGTAAAGGGCCTGCGCAGAGGCTCAGGAAGGGCAAAAAACAGGCCACTCGGAAGTTCCAGAAATGGGCCTGTTTCCAGCCTCCGGAGGGCCTCTGGAGCCTGGGGGAGGCCGTTTTCACCCTCCCAGAGTCGAGGAAAGCCTCCAGAGCCTGGGGAGGGTGAAAAATGCCCCTCCTCACCATTTTTCAGGAGGCTGACTAGGCCACGCCCACTATGGCCATGCTCACCTAGCAACCAGGCAGAGAACTATTTGCTAAATTTTTTGGAGCCCACCCTGGACTATATACCCATACTTAAAAAAACTATATACCCTCACTTAGGAAAACACCAAAAGTTGAATTTTATGTTCCTACAGGGACTACTTGGCAAATTCTTTTATTATACTAACTAAAGTTCCAAAAATTGAAGGAACTGAACATATGTAGGAATCTGGTATGAGGTCATATAAATTAAATGCAAGTTTCAATGCAGTAAATTCAAAGTTTAAAACCCCCCAAATTGAAGGATACAATTATTTATCACTAACGTGGAACTAATTCCTAATAATACAAGAGTTATTTTTAAGTAAATATGTCCTAGCTACGCTATTAAGACATAAATATACAGCAAATAAGCCAAAAAGAACTAATTAACTTACCTCAATAATATATGCAGCATAGTGGATTGCCTCATCTGAATAGTCTTGGGTCTTCAATATCACTCTGTCACCTAATTTAAAGTGTATATGTTAAATTATTTCCCTTGGTACCAAATATAATAATGTAATTGCACAGAGAACAGAATTAGGAAATCCAACCATATCACTATATTGAAGGCAAAACAATTATTAAGCTGCTCTTTCTCAACATTTTCCTGAAGCCCCAAAAGTAGTGCAATAGTCGACATTATAAATAAAATTCTTTTAAAAACAAGTATAACACTTAATGGGGGAAAAGTGAAATATGCTACTTATATGATCCAAGTCACAGGCTTCTAGCTATGCTTCAGAGAGGCAGAAGAGAGGTTTGAGAATGGCAGTTTATTGCTTTTGTAGTTAAAATTACAGGAAGTACCTACCAAGGAATAAAGAAGGACGGCCCTCTATGATCCCTGGCACTTCAAGTACTAGGCAATTTCCGTTTTTTTTCAAAGTGACCCCACACATGGCAAATTCACTCAGTTCCATCTCTGCATTGATTTCTTCAAGCCACAAAAGAGTAGAAAAGATTGTCTTATAATTAAAAAGAGTTAAACCCTGAAACACAAAAAGAGTTGAGAACATTTAAATTATAGAAATTTAAATCATGAGGAACAACCTGTGGCCTATCAGATCTACACTCCTCAGAATTTGTGATGCTGCTTTGGGCTCTGGAAAATGGCATCTCAGAAACATTTGGACAGTAGAGATTCCACATGCCTACTCTAGATCCTATAAGCCTCCAATGAAAAACATGGAAATGCAAATTCAGTGAAGTAAAATGCTACTTTTAAGAAAGGCACCATGTATATTGCATCTTTAAATTGTGTGAACATCTTTCAGTTTTAAGTTTTGCACTATATTACAAGCCAAAGGAAAGAAAATAATCAGTAAGAGAAGAAATGAATAAATATTCCAAATAGTATTTTATGGTGTCTCTTTAAAACCAATGAATGCTAAGGCAGTTAAGTCTCTTCTGTTGATTTCTCTAAGGGAAGGCAGAAACAATATTAAAATCATTTGTCTCCTTCCATAGTGATCATGCAATCATTTCTAGAGTGGTTTTTTTTACGTTGTCTCCAGTGGTGGGATTCAAATTTTTTTACTATGGGTTCTGTGGTGTGGCTTAGTGCACATGGTTATGCTGTTGGCCAATCAGAGATAGTATTTTCTGGTGTCGACCAATCAGAGATGGTATTTTCTGGTTCTCTGAATCAGTCAAAAGTATTGCTACCGGTTCTCCAGAACCTGTCAGAACTGGCTGAATACCACCTTTGGTTGTCTCCCTCTAGAGTTCTGGTTTACATGATCCACCATTTCTGACCAGTAGTTTTACTAAGAAGGTCTGGATATTGGGAGTTGTACCCCAAAATTTCTAGTAGCACTCGGGAACAAGGTTCTATGATGTTATTGCTACCTTTTAATTATACAATTGATGTTTTAACTTTTACTACATTATATAAGATACTAAGTGTTATTAAATAGCGTCAGAACCCTAGTTAAAAATAAATAAGCCCACATAAGTACAGGTGCATATGACTTCCTAATTAACAATGTTTTTTTTCCAAGTGGGACATATCTTTTGTGCCTTTAAGGTAGCTTTGACTCCTGGTGACTGCCTGACAAATCCCAGCCATTTTCTTGGCAAGATTTTGTAAGTGGTTTGCTATTACTTCCTTCCTAAGATCATCTAACTGGCTTTGGACTTAAAATGGGATGATAACTTACAGCTTCCCAGTTTCTAGTCTGGTGCTTTAATCACTAGATCAAACTGGCTCTCAAATTAAACATACTCTCTTATAGGAATCCATTCTAAACCACTGTTCTTATAAGCTAATACTTTGCCACAAATTCCCCCCCGCCCCCGCCCACTGTAGCCCAGAAAAAGCTGTATTTTAGCTATTCCAACTTTTTGCCTAACTCCTTTGCTAGGCAGAACAAAGACTTATCTTCCCTGCCATTCTTCAGTGGGACCATCTTGAAGCTTTTAAGAAAGCCAAGGCCGAATGCTGACATCCTTTCAGAGCAATTTTCAAGGTTTTACTTGCTATAATTAATAAAAGATAAGATATGCTATAGTGCATAACTTTGTCCTTAAGAAACCCCTGAAATAATGTTCAGGTCCCAGAGAACCCTGGCATACAAACTGCAAAAAAAATATAAAATCACAGAAATTATAGTCTAATTCATTCCTATCCCACATAACATTCATTTTACAATATTTGCAACAACAACAACAACAAAACAGCAGGCTGATAGCTGAGTCAACATGTGCAAAAATTCTTACCACTGGGAACACTAGGACTGCATAGCACAAGAACAATTCTAGTTCAGAAAGGCTGGCCTAGCATTACACACGTGCTGATTTAAAAAAAAAATACATTGATGTACAGTATTTTACATTTAGTCAACCTTATGCGTAAGATTTTTGATAACAGTGGTAGCAGATTCATGCATCTGTACATTTAAATTGATAGAGATCTTTACCTACCTCTCCAAGATCTGGACAAATAATCAATATATCAGATTTCTTTTCCACACATTCTCTTATTCTGTCTGGAATATTGTACTGTGGGAGGAAGTTTGGCAGCTGTCTCCTTGTCGTTCTAAGGTATTAGAAAATCAGAGTAGTAGTAACACTCAAAATATACAAAGCAATCCTTGCAGTCAGCCAGCTAGATACTATCAGACTTTTTTTTGCCATCCTTTGGCAACACCTTCAACAAACTCTCTGACTTTTCACTCATAGAAAGAAAAAAGATTGTAGCAAGTTTGAAGTTAATTTCCCCAATAAGCAAGCTTCGCTGGCCACTAATCAGACATGGCAAAATAGTCACATATAAATTATGAGCACAGTTTCATAAAACACATGGATACTGCTACTGGTTCAACACCATAAATGTTGGCATTATTTGTAAAACAATTTTGAAGAATGTTTCAATAAAAACAGATGAAATGTACTTCTTAAGACTAAGTAGAATGTAAAACGTTTTATATATTGAAAAGGTGCAACTAAGTTTAAAATAGATATATCTCATGGTCCTCTTTAAAATTCAAATAAATAGGACATTGAAACAATCCTTACTGAAAAACTGTTTCACTGCTCACAATAAAAAAAAGGTTCATCAAAAGAGTTCAAGTTTCCAAAATGCAGCCCGAGAATCTTGATTTCGTAAAATAGGTATTAGAAACAGGCGTGTTCCATTTCTTTGAAGTAACTCCTACTGATTGTATTTCTACTAATAAATCTCTGAAATGAAGATAATCCCTTAAAGACAAACAATTATATGACAATAGCGCTTAAACAATTTTTACTCAAGAAAAGCAAACCATTTGTTTAAAGCGTATTTAATTGTACTTTAATCAGCAGTACCTTTTCAATTGTGGTAAAACCACTGTTACTTTTCCGATCTGTGGTTCAGAACCGACTTTCCATTTTCTCTGAGAATACGTCTTAGTAGCTTCTATCAACAACTCTTCTTCCGTTACTATAGTTGTTTCAAGGTACCGACCAATAATGCAGTCAGAAAAACACAGCAACAAAAGTTCTTTGCAGCGGCCAGGATTTCTTGACATAACGAACATAAGAATTCAGTTAAAGCCATAAAAAGGTAACAGTCTATAATAAAGCTGGCTTTTGTCCTAGGATATGCCTGGCAGGAGAATAAGATGACCAGATGACAACCATATGAACAATATTCTTTGTTTTAAGATCATACTGGGTGGTTCAAGCACACTTGACTTCTTCAATCTACAGAAAACCAATTACTAATGCCATTCCCTTTCTGTGTATTTCTGGATTGACAGCAAGTACTGTCTGTTTTGCCTTTTCTGGGTCATGCTAGCTGGGAATTGTTAAATCAGGAAGGGATCATATTGGCAAAGGCTCTTGTTAACTGAAGAAAAGATGTGAAGTATGCATTGAACAGCATTTGTGAATGAAAGCTAAAGCAACTAACTCCTCTGACAAGTCTGTCAAGAGCCTTCTGTAACTTGTGCCTATCTTCTAAAGTGTCAGCTGTTACCCAAGGCTGGAGGTCAGATGCACATATGATGAGTTCCCCTTCTATTTCCTTGTCTAAATCATTTACGAAGATGTTGAAGAGTACTGGGCCCAAGGCATAACCTTGATGTTCCCCACTGCATCCTTCCCTCCATGTAGATGTCACTCAATTGAGGACTAAGGGCCATTTGGTTAGCCAGATGTGGACACATCTGGTGGTGATGCTGTTGAACTCACATTTTTCTATCTTAGCAAAAACTCGAAATATCAAGAAAATGGATTATTGGCCCTAGGTTTCAGGATTCTGATCAGCACAGCTGTCTAAAACAAGAAATTAAAAACTTTCATTGTAATTTTCTTTTATTTTACTGGTTTAAATTCATTAAAAGGAAATTCTGTTGTGAAAGAGACTGCCTAAGCCCCAGCAGCTAGTATGAATTTAACAGACATTCAGAATCACTGGTTAATACTTAGACAGCTTCAATGAATTTATTCCTGGATGTTTGCTAAGTCCCCACTGAGATCGATCCTTACTTTAAATGATTCCATTCGAGTAATATGGACAATCAACACACCTGAGCTCAGATTGTGGGTGAATGGAATGTTAAACCACAAACGTTGCCCTTTTTTCATGAACTTTTTCATGAAGGCTTATCAAGTTAAAAGAAACAAAACAAAGATATACAAACTCACAACAGAGGGATCTAGAGTAGAATTAAGTCTGATAACATACGTATAATTCCCTTTGGCTATCAGTTTGAATCCTGACTTCTAACAGAGAAAATCATACACAAAATGGTATTTGGGGGAAAAAGGAAACATACTTTGCAGTGCATATAACTGTTATAGAAGTCTTGCCGCCAGAAGGCAGAAATATGCTTCTGTTACGTCCTGTGATTTCTTTTCCTTCACATTCTTGTTTTTCGCTGATTAGACTTTCAGATTGTCCAACTGTAGAATTATTACAGTCTCCAATATTGCTTAGGTACGTAAATTCACCTTTTACAAAAACAAAACAAAACAAAACAAAACAAAACAAAACAAGTATCCCAACCAGAGTAGAGCTAACGAGCAGTGTAACAACGTTTAATTACTGGATGTATAATCTACCTGAAGTGGCTCCATCAGGGACAGTCGATGCTGAAGCTGTTTTCCAGCACATCTGGTTCTTTTCTGGCAACTGAAGACAGAACTGCTTCTCTTTATCCCAGCCACATAATTTGCAGCTAATTAACGAATGCTCGGTTTCCCCTTTGTTCCTAAAATAATAGCACCACTTTTCCTCTCAATATTTAAATATATTAATATAAGAAATGATATCTGATTTTATTTTTATTAAATTTATATAGGTAGTCCTTGACTTATGACCATCACTGGGGCTAGAAATCCAATTTCAGTCATTACAGTCATTGGTCAAGAAACCCATGTGGCCGAAAGTTATTTCCCAGCCTTTTTTGCAGTCATTATTAAGCAAACCAATTCATCTCAATGCATATTATTTTTTTTGCTGGAAACCAGCAAAAACCAGCACAAATTGTGGTCCTATGAACCTAAAACACTAGAACTGGTTGTACAGCTGACCAGTGATCATGCAATGATCTGTGATCATATAATTGCACAAAGTAGGGTTGGTGGCACAACCATTTAGAACAACAAGAATGCTTTATGGCCCATGAAGCACCTGTTCCATGGCTATTATAAATTTGACTGGTTGAGAGTCAAGCTTACTTGTACATTTTTAATAGGATCATAAATACTTCTAGAGTGGTAAGAAGACACACTATGACAGTTTTACCCTTTATCCCAAGTTATTAGCAATATGATGACAAGAGACTGTATCCCTATGATGTCAAGAGACTACATCTAATGAAGTCCTTCCATTTTCAGGAATTTTCAGAAGGCCTCTATTAATACTAATAAAGTTAGTACTAATACTAATAAACGTAAAGTACTAATAAAGTTAGCTTAGGATGTGGTTGTGGTTATATATTCAAAAGTCAATATTTTGCATGTAGCTGTGCATTAAGTGAATTGTTAAAAAAAAAATCTTGCTTGTGACTTTTGGACCAATTAGGAAAAACACAGACTGTAGGAAATACATTTTTTCCATGCATTAAATAAACACAGCATTTCTTTTCAGTCTGCCTGGTGCACAGAGTACTGACATTTTTTCCTGTACTAGCAGATTATTCTAAGTGCTTGTTAAACATACAGAGTACAGCGCTTTAATTGTTCCTTGTCTTTCTCAAGAGGAAAGATATAGGACAGGGGTGTTAAACTCAAGGCCCACGGGCTGGATCCAGCCCATAGGAAATATCAAGGGACCGGCCTACAGTGCCTCTGGTGGCTAAAATGGGCTGTGTGTGGCTCCCCCATGCCTTGTTTTCACCCTCCATGGTCTCCTGCAGCACTCTGCTGGCTGAAAAACGGTTCCAAAATGGGCCAAAACAGGCCGTAATACAGGACGAATAATGGTCCCAAGATGGGTTGGAAAACGTGCCCAGGATGGGCCATGTGGCCCATTTTTGGCTGGCAGAGTACTGCAAGAGGCCATGGAGGGCAAAAATGAGGCATAGGAGGGCTGCATGTGGATGCCCCGTGCCCCGTTTTGGCTGGGAGGATGTTGCAGGAGGCATCTGTCTCACTCCCTGGCTGCCGGTGGGCAGAGGAGAACTGCAATGCTGATCCGGCCCTTGAAGAATCCAGTTTGACACCTTTGATATAGGATAACCAAACTGGTACTGCATTGTTGGACTTCCACTTGGTCCTGTGTACCTGCTACACAGGAAAAGGTTCATGGGTAGCTCAGCTTTGGATATCAGAATAAGCTGTGGATTTAAGTTATGATAAACATTTTAAAAGAAAAACCTAGGCAATAACAAAATTAACTTACTCTATCCAGATGTCCATATTTTTGCTTGTTCCTAATTTGAGTTTTCCAAAATCTGTCATTTTTGACACTTCAAGTCCTTCTTTGTCTTTCAATAAATTTTCATTTGGCTCATTGCGATTTTTGTCTTGCGATAGCAATGATCTAAAATATTAATTGATAATATGATTTAATAAAGTTATTCAAATCAATTTTATTCATTGCATCCATGTAATTGGTATGTCAGCTGTTGGTACACAGCTAACATACACTTTCATCCAGTATCTAATAAAAAATAAAAAATAACGTGGACCAAACTTTCAAAAAGCAAATAAAAACATTATCAGATTAGATTACATTTTATGTAACACCATTTTAAAATATACTTTATTAAAAACAAAGTCTTAAGAAATAGATAGAAACGTATTTAATTGCTGATTTGCCAATGTATTTTGGACAACCCCAGACTGAAACAGATTTGAAACTACTGAAAATTAGAGAACAGTCAGTTTGGTCTAGTGATTAAGGCTCTAGGCTAGAAACCATGAGACTAAGTTCTAGTTCTGTTTTGGGCATAAAAGCTGGGTGGATGACTTTGGGACAGTCACTCTGTCTCTTAGTCCAGGGGCCTGCAAACTGTGGCTCTGGAGCCACATGTGGCTTTTGGCCCTCTGCTGCGGCTCTGTTGGCTGATCCCACCACTGACTGGCCCCTGCCCCCCCATCCCCATCACTCCTCGCTTGGCCTGAGAAGGTAAGGGTGTGGGTGTGGGATGGAGACTCACTCCATATTCCAGAGCAGGAGGCAACTGGGTGGGAATAAATGATGTGAGTTGGCCAC
>JANHFR010010110.1:134060-152861 GCA_032468015.1 Mimophis mahfalensis | reverse complement strand
GGATGGAGACTCACTCCATATTCCAGAGCAGGAGGCAACTGGGTGGGAATAAGTGATGTGAGTTGGCCAGTCATACCGGTTGTTAAATTATTGGCTCCCGGTGTTTTCTTTTCTGTGGGAAACGGGTCCAAATGGCTCTTTGGAGTGTTTAAGTTTACAGACCCCTGTCTTAGCCCAACCCACCTCACAGGGTTGTTATTGTGAAGGGAATAGAGGAAGGAGTAATAGATATTTTCATCACTTTTAATTATTTATAAAAAATAATGGATAAAAAAAGTATTTAAAAGCCCTGGGAAAATACTATTTAAAACTCCTTTTATTCTTCATATCAGCTCATAATATAGTTTCGAATCTGTGGTGGGAATAAACGTGATTAGTAAATATTAGTGAGTGAATATTAGTGAGTAATATTAGTGAGTAAATATTAGTGAGTAAATATTAGTGAGTCTGCTTACAAAAATCTTCCTAAAAATCTCTTTACTGTTAGCATGAGCTATCCCTAAGTCACAAAATAAATAAGGATAACAAACATGTTACCCTTAGCTATCTCAAACAAAAACTGTAAGATGGAATGGAACAGAACAGATGCTATTTTACTCAGTACCACACTTATTTTCAAGTACTGTAAGACTTTATAAGCTTGAATTAAATAATTTTGTTAAGAATTATGAAAACCGCATTACCGATTTTTGTCTGCTGGAGCCATGCAAAACGCTCTCCAATTATAACAGGACTGGTTACTCTCCACAACCACAACATTGACAAGATCATCTTTTTGGGGTAAATAATCCTTAGGAAGATTCAGAAAATCCAGATTGAAAAATATAGTGCTGTCCACCACACCAGTTCTTCCATACATACTGGAAATGTGAATCTGTAATGATTGTAGTTATTATTAGATTAAATAACAGTATAAACAACTATAATTTGATGCCCCAACATGTGTGAATGATATGCTTGGTAGGTCTTGATTAAGCACTCCTGATAAGCAGAAACGATAAAATACACTTGTATCTTCTCTGATTTGTTTAGCATTATGCATGAAGAACTCTAGCTTGTTTGTCTTCTAATGCAGTTTATGACTCATGGATTTTGGTACCATATCCAAACTACAAGTAGTCCTTGACTTATGATAATTGGGCCAAAATTTCTGTTGCTAAGAGACATTTTTAAGTGAGTTTTGCCCCGTTTTATGACCTTGCTTGCCACTGTTGCTAAGTGAATCACTGCAGCTGTTAAGTTGCAAAAGTAACATGGTTGTTAAGTGAATCTGGCTTATCCACACTTTATCAAAAGGTTGCAAAAGGTGATCATAGGATCCTGAGACACTGCCACCCTCATAAATTGAATCAGTTGCTAACTGTCTGAATTTTGACCATGTAACCATGGGGATGTTGCAACAGTCGTTGAGTATGAAAAATTGTCATAAATTACTTGTGATGTTGTCATTTGAACAGTCACTAAATGAACTGTTGTAACTTGAGGACTACCTGTATAAGTCACAATGTCTTTTTATATTTATATACATACATACATTTATATACATAAACAACTATATATTTTAAATAACTCAAGGTGGAAAACACACACAATACTTCTATTTTCCCCACAACAACAATCCTGTAAGGGACTGAAAGAGAATGACTGCCCTCTGGAATGAGTTGCCTCTGGAGCTCGACGGCCCCCAACCTCCGATCCTTCCATCGCGATCTGAAGACTTGGCTATTTCAACTTGCTGGTCTGGACTGACGTGGGTTTTAGGAATTTTATTGTTCTTCTTATTTGTTATTTTAACGCTTTATTGAGATTTTCTATTTAATTCACTTTTAAATTTTGTATTGTGTGTTTTTTATTGTTGTAAACCGCCCTGGGGTCGCGATGGGTCGGACACGACTTCGCAACTAACAACAACAACAACAACAAACCGCCCTGAGTCCTTCGAGAGAAGGGCGGCATATAAATCTCAATAAATGAAATGACTGTCCAAAGTCACCCAGCTGATATTCAGGCGAGACTAGAACTCAGTCTCCTGGTTTCTGGTCTGGTGTGTTAACTACCAGATCAAACTACCTTCTCTAGTGCAGAAAGAACTCTTATTCTACAAATCCCGACAGCCAAACATTAATTCCACACGCAGAACTTCTCTGTCAATTGCTAGAGATGCAAGACATGGGTAGTTCTCGATTTCCAATCATTTAACAGTTCAAAGTTACAACAAACTTGAAAAAAAATATTTTTGACCCATTATGAATGCAGTACCACCCTCGTGGTCAGATGACCACATTTCGAGTGCTTGGTAACCGGTTTGCATGTCATAACAGTTACAGCATACTGTAGTCCACAATCACATTTTGTGATCATTTTTTTGGCATTTTCTGGCAAAAGATACCTGTTGTGTAAGATGGACTTGGACCGATGACCATGTGATTCACTTTGCTAATGCAATTTGCTAAAGGATCAGTGTACAAATGGGTGTAAAATCAAGTCTGGTTATGTGGTAACTCAACTTATGATTGCAATGACTATGACAAAATTCTGGGCTCAATTATGGTCGTTAAGTCAAGGACTACCTATAGAGGCTACTACTGGACTTACATCCTGTTTTCAGGTCGCTGTTTCAGGATTACCAATATGAACTTTAATCTTAAAAAAAAGCTTTTCATACACTTACAGAAAAAAAGGTTACACCACTGCAAAAGACTTGAGAATTGTAATCTTGTTAGAGGATAAAGACCATTTCTTTTTAGACTTGTACTTTAGTGCTTCCGTAAGTTGAAAAAATATTTTACTGCAACTAAGACATTTAATGGTTACTGGACAAAATCAAAATTATTCTGAGCTAACTGCATCAAGGCAATTCCTATTGCGCTACTGATTTTTCATCCCACCATCCATTATATTAATACCTACCTTGTCAATACTTTTAAACCGTAAGGGCTTTACAGATATGGCTTCACTTGTCCATGTTGTGGTGTTGACAATATATTCAGCTTGCACCAAATCTCCTTTACAAGGATAAAAGTCTTAAATATAAAATAAAAAGTAGCATGGAATAACTCCGAATCTGTTAAGAGGGAAGGCTTCAAGGTTGTATAAAATGGCATTGTTTGACTTTGTGGAGCTCCTTGATTCTGATATGAAGCTAGGCCACAATTTGGAAAAGCTGAGCGCTCTCCCACAACATCTCCAATTAGAATAGACATTTTATTTTGACACCGAATGTAGCTTGACAAAATTGCATCACAGAAACTATTTATTTATTTATTTATTATTTATTTATTAATAAATATATTAATAAATATTATTTATTGGTCAAAGGCTCCACCAAAATGAAGTATCCCTTCCAGACTTTGCACATATACCATGTTTTCCCGAAAACAAGACCATGTCCTATATATTTTTTCCCACCAAAGTTGGCACCAGGTCTTATTTTTGGGGGGATGTGTGTGTGCGCACATATCTCCTTTGGCCTCCTTTTTGCTGTCAAGAGGCCTTCAGGAACTTCTTCGGCTTCGGACAGGCCATGCACACCTTGGCCTATTTCTTCTGCAGCCAGAAACCTCGGCCTATTTCTTCTGCAGCCAGAAATGTTTTCCTGAAGGCCTCTGCAGCCAATAAAAGAGATCCGGATCGATCCAGAGCTTTGGTATCAGCTACAGAGGCCTTCAGGAAAGCCTTGCCGGCTGCAGCAAAAGAAATGGGCCGAGGTGTGTGAGGCCTGGCTGCAAATATATGAAGGTAAATAGTAGGGGAGCTCCATCTCCCCCATCCCCCCTCTAGCGTAATTTTTACCCATGCACCCTGGAGTGGGCGGGGTCTTAATTAGGACTTATTTCGGCCACAAGTGTAAAAATCAAGCTAGGGCTTACTTTCTGAGTAGGTTGTATTTTTGGGGAAACACGGAAATAGATCCTTCCTTTTCATACCCCACCGTAATTTAGCCAAATGCTGCATTACAAAACAAAACAACTAAAGCAGGAAAAAAGATATACACTTCTGCAGTCAATACATATTTTAATCACATTTAAAAGTAAGTAAAGCATGAAGTTTATCTGTTCAAAGATAAATTTTTTCTGTAAGCAAATATTTCTTTAACTTGGCTATCAAGTATCCCAGCAATCTTGTGATTGTGATCTGGGCACTTGGGGTTTGGTTTGCAATTTTAACACTGCAGCAAGCTGCAGTCATAACTGTACTTTCTGTCCTTTCCTGCCAGCTTTCCACAAGCAAATTCAATGGAGAAGCCATCAGGAAATTGAAGTCAGTGTATGTGAAAGTCTTACTTTATGATGGCAAATAAGATTGCCATTGCTAAGTTTTGTGTTCATGTGACTTCATGCTTTATGACAGTATCTCTTAGCAATGACAATTCCTGTTCCAAATACTGCTGTTAGCCGAGGATGATTAACTGTACTTAAATCAATATACCATCTGAAACTTAAAACTAGCTTCAAAAAATAAAAAAAGCTTTCAAAGGAAATATATGGGTTACCTTTACAAACCACCTTCATAGAGAAAGAGGTTGTTTGATTGATGTAGCCCCTGACTCCAGTAAACTTTGTAATACTGCCAATGAGTGTTTTAACATTTGCACCCACTGTATAAGAATTTATGCTGTTATCATCCCATTTATTGCAGATGCTTTCTACCTGCAAAAAGGAACAAACAAACATTTCTACTGATGGTATTTCAGGAGGGATGAGTGCAACCCTTTCAGAAACATTTGCATACTATACTTCATGGTATCATTCTAAAGACAAAAACAAGAAACAGAACACTAGATCAACAAAATGGGAGGCAATCAAGCCCAACTGAAAGTTGACCATTTTCTTTAAGCCAAGAAATTTCCAGACATGTAAGACTATTATAATATCTTGGAGTCATGGAATTGAGCAGACAGCTCTAAGGCAGCCAAGCTCAATGATATACAAAATAGGAATCAGTAAGTTGTAGCATATCATGAAGAGAATGGATGCAGAGATAGATATTTCTGAGAAACATCTTCAGCCAATGAAATGTTGAAAATGTGAATTAAGTCATTTTACAAAAATATCAAGTTGATATCATATCCTCTAGACAGATCTACAGCACTGAAGATAAAAGTAGAAACTGCTTAAGATATCTGAAGAGATTAGATAGTTTTTATTTCATCTATGCAATTAAAGCTTTTGCATCTTCTTCAAACCCTTTGACACAAGATAGCAGTCACTCTACCTAAGGGCACAAATATAAAGGTAAAAGTAAAGGTTTCCTGCCCAGTTGAGTCCAACTCCAGGGAGTGATACTCATTTGTTTCTTAGCTGAGGGAGCCAGTGTTGCCTGAAGAGATTATGTGGTAATGTGGCCAGCATGACTATACATCACACAGAAAACTGTTGCTTTCTGACCGAAGAGGTACCTATTTATTTACTTGTACTTGCTTGCTTTCGAACTGCTAGGGTTGGCGGGAGCTGGGAAAGTAACTGGAGCTCACGCTGTCCTGTGGTGCTTGGGTCTCAAACCCAGGCTGTCAAACAAGTTCAGCATCTTTAAATGCTGAGCCATTGTGTCACTATTATTAAGTAGATACCATAAATTATATATGACAACTGGGTGTGAAACAAAAAAAAGGTATAGATCATTTAGCTTCCAATCTAAAAAAAAAAAAGGAAATATATTTTCTGTATTTCTACATTGTCAAAATATGGAAGGCAAGTGAAATAAGTTACTGAAATATCACAATATGCATTTAAGCCACTGAGAAATAATTTGCCAAGACAGCTAAGATTTTAAACCATGTAGGGAAGCCTGGGTCCCATTACCCTCATTAATTATCCATACTAAGACTAGATCTTGTTTGACTACTACAGAAATATTTGTGAGATGCAAAGGAAATTAGACTTATTATTATACAGATAAAATGGACACTTATTTCCCCTTCTAAAAAGAGCCCCTCAAATCTATAGAATATACTAGAGCAGTACTGTATTAATACTGTACATATTAATATTTTATCTCCATGATAAAACTGAGAAATTAGTAGTCTTCTTAAAGTTGCTAGGCTTATGTTTCTTCCTTGAGGATTGTATGGAATATAGTTTTTCTACATTGTTAAGTCCTTTCTAGTCAATGTGTCAGGAACGAAAAAGATTTGATCCAATTGTTGTTGTTACTTGAGAAGTTGTGTCCGACCCATCGCGACCCCATGAACGTTCCTTCAGGCCTTCCTGTCCTCCACCATCCCCGAGTCCATTTAAGCTCACAGCAACTGCTTCAGTGACTCCATCCAGCCACCTCATTCTGTTGTCCTCTTCTTCTTTTGCCTTCAATCTTTCCCAGCATTAGGCTCTTCTCCAGTGAGTCCTTTCTTCTCATGAGGTGGCCAAAGTATTTAAGTTTCATTTTCAGGATTTGGCCTTCTAAAGAACAGCCAGGGTTGATTTCCTCTAGGACTGACCCGTTTTCATCTTGCAGTCCAAGGGACTCGCAGGAGTCTTCTCCGGCACCATAGTTCAAAGGCCTCAATGACGCTCAGCCTTTCTAATGGTCCAACTTTCACAGCCATACATTGCAACTGGGAAAACTATAGCCTTGACTATACAAACTTTTGTTGGCAGGGTGATGTCTCTGCTTTTTAGTATGCTGTCTAGATTTGCCATAGCTTTCCTACCCAGGAACAAGCGTCTTTTAATTTCTTGGCTGCAGTCCCCATCTGAGGTGATCTTGGAGCTTGGATCTTGATTGATCAAATATAGGCTGCTAATAACATGCTACCATTTCATTTGGGCTTTTCTCTTTTTACTTGTTGCTGTTCTGCTTGGCTACTTTTCCGCATTTGTCCACACCCTTGCCCCTCACCTCCACCTATTTAAAATGATCGTAGCAAACATAGTCTTATCTAAAATCTATTATACTTTCCAATGAAGGTGAAAGCAAAATCTTTCCTCCTCTCCTAACCTTACTCAGATTGACTGAACTTGTATACTAGGTCTGCCCCCTACTGGACTTCTTCTGGTATTCCTCTATCTGCAGCATAAGTGCTTTCCTATGTGTATTATTATAGTGAGTCTATTTGTATTTTTCATTTCTGTCTTAACTAGAATTATACTTTTTGTAGAATGAACAAAAATTCAGAGTTTGGAGGCAAGGTCCTAGGGGGAAAATGAACTCCAAATGATTAAAAAGAAGTACAAAAACAAAAGAAACTCTTATGTATAAATATTAATTATATGATTAATTATTATGAGTTTGTTTTGTTTTTTTGTGCTTTTTAATCATACTCTATTCATTTCAGGAAATTTGGATACAGATATTCCTCTTTTCTGACAATTTCTATCCTTCTGAAACGATCTCATCCAGATTATTCTGCACGTGTCTGAATCTGACATCTGTTTCCTGACTCACCTCAGGCTGGATTATTTTATGTTGCCAGAACCGGGGCAAAATCATAGTCGAAACCACATATAAACTGGATCACTTATTACATTTCCGCATTTAGGTGGTAGATGACAGATCAGTATGTATGCCAAAACTTTAGATTTCTTCTTGGTAGGATGCTCAATTAGTCTTCTCAATCTGACTAACTGGGTGTCAACCACATTAAAAGGTCTTTTTTGTAAACAGTGGTTCTTGATTTTTTTTATTTAAGAACCCTTTTCAACTTTTTTGCAGACCTTTGTATATCAAGTATTTGCTAAGTGAAGTAAAACTTAACAACAAAAGACTAGCTATACAGTAGTTATCAGTAGTGTTTTAGGTCCTATTGCATTTTATTAATCACAAGATCCACATTAAATTTAAGATTAGCACTATGTAAACATTTTTTTCAATCTGTAGAAAGTCCCCTACAAAATAGGGAGCCCTTTGGCAAGCAGCTAAAATGGTCCCAAAACTCCTTGCCATACTTGTTCACAGTAAAAGTCAAACAAATCAGGAAGATTTTTAGCAAACAACTCTCCCTCCTATGCATCTATTTTCTTGTTCCCATGAGCAAGAAGCATGCTCTTTGTGCATGCTTAGAAAATAAATGCATCCTCTGTTTTGCTGCCAGTAAATAATTGTAACCATTCTTGTTTAACATCTACATAAAAGGCCAGGAAGATTATCTGTCAACCTAGGGTGAGGTATCAATATGCTGATGACACTCACAGGTGCATCTCTTCCTGTAGTGAGTTAAGCAATGCTGCATTTGTCCTCTCTTGGTGCCAGGAGGCTGCTGAGGTCTGGATGGAGAGCAATAGGCTAAAACTGAACCCTAGAAAGATGGAGTGACTTTGAGTTTAGGGATCCTTGGATCTTGGAGAATTACCAGTTAGTCATGGAAGAAGTTGCACCACCCCAGATGGACTTGGTGCATAACCTGGGGGATTCTCCTGGATTCACAATTCCTGCTTCAGCAGTTGGCACTCATGGCCAGGAGGGCTTTTGCACAATTGCGAGTCATGTGCCAATTATGCCCATTCCTGGACTAATGTGACCTTCTCACAATCACCCACTCCCTGGCCATCCCCAGTTTGGACTATCGTAATGCATACGGATATCTTGGAAGAGCATCTGGAAGTTTCAGTTGGTTCAAAATGCAGTGGCCCAATTTTGCACAAGACTCTCTAGGTGCATGTATCACCTCTTTTGTGGGAGCTGCAACGGTTGCTGATTTGCTTTCAGCTGCAATTCAAGGTGCTGGTAATCACCTTCAAAGCATTCTATTCTAATTCGGTTCTATTTCATTCCTATTTCTATTCTTGCCTCAGGCGTGAAAAAAATTGGCTGGGTAACTTCCCAGCTCAGCTCATTGCACAGGATTGCTGTGGTGGGGAAAACTGAAGGAGGGAGGAATAATGGTGCATTCACTGTCTTGATTTGTATATGAAAATAAGTGGTGTGTGTGTGTGTGTCTAAATAAACAGGCAGAGGCAGGCTGGTGTTCTGTGAGTCCTCCACAGATCTCTGTTTGCCGGCAATGGCAGCCACCAAGCAGTGGAACGAGTCTTCTTAACGGAACGCTGGCAGCCTATACAAGATAAACTATACTGATGGAGTTGAAGGGGCTTCTTTCTCAGCTCTGCTCCTGTGGCAGGAGGCTGGAACAAGCTATTGGTATGGCTTTTGAGGTTGAGGTTCAAAACATTTCCAACTGGAACTTGAAATTCTCTTTCCTTTTGGGGCTTTCTACTCCTGTCCTGTTTCTCCCTTCCATCTTACTACTGGCAGTGAAGTATCTTTTAGCCAATGCAAGAAGGAGAGCGAGCTTTGGGCTTGCTTGTTTTCTTCTTTGGTCCATATCACAGACCCCTTTTTATAACTCTGCAGCCCCCTTCAGTGGCCCAGTTTGAGAAACCACTATTGCAAACAATTAAAGCTTAAGAAGCATCTCCAGTTATTTTAACCTCACCCTGACTGCTCTTAATCCATGAGATATTTTATCTTCTTCAACGTGAGCTATTACTCTTTCTCCGACTTGCAGTGGCACGCTCCTCATCACAGCATCCTTGGTGAAGCAAATTAAATCATCGATCATCCCATAGTCTGGACAAAATCTTGTTATTACGCCTTCTACTATTTTTATCTCCTTGTCATCTATAAAAAAGAAACATTTATATCAATACTAAATAAATCTGTACTTGCTAGAAAAATCTGTTTTAAAACTTATTTTTCTTTGTACTCTATTACAGAAAAGAGTAAACCACACACAGTCAGTTGTTTCTGATAGGTCAGTCTTTGCAAAGAGGTTTTACAAATGAAAACAGCACGCAAAGTATTACCGGCACAACATTTTTTAAAATTTCCCTTTTATGTTCAGAGAATCAAGTGTCTGTCCTATATCATGTAATATGAATTGCTAAGCAACTTACTGATTATCAACAACAAAGATACTTAATAAGATTTTTTTCATAACATTTGAATTGAAAAACACTGCACTTTTACAATAAAAAATGAAAAATTCCTTGTAGTAGTATCACCCCACAATTTGGTATCAGAACTGAAACACATCAAAATGTATTAATTCTATTTTGCCTGTCTGAAGGAGGTTAAGATACTATCTTGAATTTACTTAGCAACAAGTATAGTAGAAAATAAACTATCCTGTTTCATTTAGTTGTACAGTCAGTGTTCTTTCTGTTCAGCAAAATAAATAAATAAATAAATAAAATATTCTGCATTGTCAAGCACATTTCACCTTATATGTAAATTTAATTAAATATAAAAATATATAAATAAATTGTCAACAATATTCTAAATCTCCATATATTATTTTCCAAACACTGGGGATTTTATGGACTTTCTGAAAACGTTCTCCAGTTTATTATGCATTATAATTGACTGTATGATATCTTCAAAGGTACATCTGCTTGTACAAGCATGTTGGGACTGTTATCAATTAGTTAGAAAGTTTGCACTATACAATACAGAAATTAATATGAATCCTAGAAGGCAGTGGAATTTCTTTTCCAAATATACCACCCAAGAAGATAAAAGGCCAATGGTTTCGGAAACATCAGACAAGCCAAGCATATATAGCTCCACCTTTTTAGACAGATCTTCCTTAAGAGGCAGAAGAATTTATATAAACGAATTTTATGTAAAATCGTTATCTAAACTTTTAGTTATGTAAAACATTGAAAGACTGCTAAGCCAGTGTTAAAATTTCACTAGTTATCCCACTTATTTAGTTTTGATTTTTTTCATCCCCCTAAAAAATTTAAGTTGGTGGACATGTCTGATACTGGTAGTCCTTGATTTACAAGTTCGCTTACTGACTGTTTGAAGTTACAATAGTACTGAAAAAAAAGTGACTTATGGGTTTTTCACACTTACGACCGTTGCAGTATCTCCATGATCACAAGATTAAAATTCAGATGTCTGACAACTAGCATGTATTTATGACGGTTGCAGGGTCCCCAGGGGTCATGTGATCCCCTTTGGTGACCTTCTGACACGCAAAGTCAATCAGGGAGCCAGATTTGCTCAACAACCATGATACGAACTTAACAACTCAAGTGATTCTGATAACAACTGTGACAAGATAGGTTGTAAAATGAGCAAAACTCGCTTAACAAATGTCTCACTTATCAACATAAATTTCAGGCTCGATTGTGGTCATAAGTTGAGGACTACCTATACTCCTTCCACCTCCAAGTTTCCTCACAACAATGGTGGTGGTAGTTTGGATTAAAAGTGACTGGCCCAAAGTCACCCAGAGGGCTTTCGTGCCCAAGGCAGGTAAAACTAAGTCTCCTGGTTTACAGCTTGAGGTCTTAACTACTAAACCAAACTGACTCTCAATACGTATCCTTATATCCTGAAACGAGGCAATGCAATGTGTTGTACTGTGTTTACTCATCAAACACCGTAACACAAAGGAACGAAGAAATGCATGTAAATCATTCCATGTGCCTTGATCACAAATATATTGCTGAGAAATCTATTTGAATCATGCTATGAATTAACTGGATGCATATTTTGTAAGCACTGACTTTTATTTTCATTCATTTACTAGATTTATATCTCTCCTTTTTTGGAGGAGCTCAGGGCATCTTGCCAAGCACTCTCGCTCAATTCCCCAAAGAACATTGTAAGGATGGCTGAGCAGAGAAAATTAGTCAGTGAGTTTCTTGGCTTCAGTTGGGTATAATCCAACATCTTAAAAGCTACATTTTTGTAGCTGAAAATGTGCAGAGTTTCTGTGATCACCAAATGTGATTATTTAAGGTAAAGCTTTCAATGGATCAAATATTTCATGACATTTTTTTCTGGAACTAACATGGAAGCTCCTTAAGACTACCATCTTCCAGTATCATTTATCTTTTCTCCAGGACATACCTGGTTGCTAAAGTCACTTCCTCCACTATACTAGAACATGACTTGTAATGTCTAAACAAGACCACAATTTAAACCCTGCAAAACCCTACAAAGCTTGTTCTACATGAATGGCTTCCAAACCCAGTTAGTTCCCCAAACTAAACTATTTCAGTTTAATTTTACTTTTTAAAGTTGACAGAAAGCTATTCTTTTTACTGCTACAAACTAGCTTTGTTTATCAAGTAATATTCCTTAAAATATTCTAAAATTAAAGTTCTTGATTTGGGGTACCCTCCCATTCTATTATCAAGAATTGTAGGAACTGTAGCTCAAAACATTCGTTGGAGAGGGCAGATTGCTTACTGTAATTTAGATTTAAATTCAGACTACCCATTTCAAGAATGTGTACTTCTATCATTCTGAGAAAAACAGTTTTCACAGCTTCTAGTTCAAGAAAATCAGCCTACACATGGGATGCAGTAATATTCAGAGAACTGTATTTCTTAGAAATATACTTACTAAAAGCTAGTAAACATTATGTGACAAATAAGACAGGTTATGCAACAATTATGCAACAAGCAGATTATATCCAAAAACATTAAAAAACCTAAAACGCCAATGTATTTCTTAGAAAGAGCCAGTCTGAGAAAGTAACATTTTCCTAAAGTAACTTTATTATTAAATTTTGTTTTTAATAGTTATGCTCAAAGATACAAATGTTAGAAAACTTGCTTCTGCATCTCAGGATAAGAACTACATATAACTAGTGTACAGTATTCAAATATGTCCTTTTAAAAGAAGTTCGTACTTCGCATTTAACACTAATTCTCAATAAAAATTAAGTTTTTGGATATTGTTTCCGGCTCAGAGGGTTGGGGGTGGGAGGCACCATTTTACGGTGGTTCTCCTCCTTTCTCTCGGGCCGTATGCAGCGGGTGTTGGCAGGGAGGCAGAGATCGACCCCGAGACCTCTCCTTTGTGGAGTGCCTCAGGGATCGGTTCTCTCGCCTCTTCTGTTCAACATCTACATGAAGCCGCTGGGCGAGATCATTCATGGCTTTGGGTTGGGGTATCATCAGTATGCTGATGATACCCAGTTGTTTATATCTACCCCGGGCCACCCCAGTGAATCCCTCGAAGTGATGTCCCAGTGCCTGGAGGCGGTTCGTGTCTGGATGGGGAGAAACAGGCTTCGATTGAATCCCACCAAGTCTGAGGGGTTGTTCGTGTCGGCATCCCGGGACAGTCAGTCGATTCCATCGTTATCTATAGGGGGTGAGGTGTTACCCCTGTAGATAGGGCGTGCAACTTGGGGGTTCTCCTGGATGCGGGACTCACATTGGAGGACCATGTAGGGACCGTGGCCAGGGGAGCCTTTGCTCAGGTTCGCCTGGTGCGTCAGTTGCGACCCTACCTGGACCAGGATGCCTTACGGACAGTCACTCATGTACTGGTGACCTCCCACCTCTACTGCAATGTGCACTACATGGGGCTGCCCTTGGGGACCACACGGAGGCTTCAGCTGGTGCGGAATGCGGCCGCACGACTTGTGATGGGAGTTTCCCGATACTCCCATGTAACACTACTCCACGAGCTGCATTGGCTTCCAGTTGCCCTCCACGTGAGATTCAAGGTGCTGGTGATGACCTATAAAGCCCTGAAGGGCTTAGGACTGGAGTATTTGAGGGAACACCTGCTGCCGCAATCATCTTCCCACCGTCTGGTTCACTCCCATAGGGAGGGCCTCCTCCGGGTGCTGCCGGTAGAGGAGTGCCGGAGGGCAGCACCTAGGGGGAGAGCGTTTTCTGTGAGGGCGCCTGCCCAGTGGAATTTGCTGCCGGTCAAATTAGGGATGGCACTGGACCTCCAGACCTTTTGCAGGGAGCTGAAAACACATTTATTTGTATCAGCTGGCCTGGATTGAGGGGATTTTATTAGGGTTTTAACCGTTTGTTAGGGCGTGTGTTAATTTAATCTTATTTTAATTTTTGTATTTCATGTTTTTAATGCCCTGTAAACCACCCTGAGTCCCTAGGGAGAAGGGCGGTATAAAAATGTGAATAAATAAATAAATAAATAAATTTTTTATTTCCTAACTATTTCCTAACTTTTGTCCTGCATACAATTACACAAATGTGTTAAAACCATGAAGTGTTGACTCAGCCAAGGTTGACTGAGCCTTCCATCCTTCCGAGGCAAGTAAAATGAGGACCCAAAATTGTTGGGGGCAATATGCTGACTTTGTAAACCACTTAAAGAGGGCCGTAAACACTGTGAAGCAGTTTATAAGTGCTATTGCTATGAAGTCCTGTATGGCCTAAGAGTACTATACCTGAGAGAATGCTTGTTTCCAGTTGTTTCTGGCCCTCGGTATATTACAGCAGAGTGGTTATGCTCTAGATCCCCTCCATTAAATATTGGCATCTTGTGGGACCAAGGAAATACGTATTCTGTCACATCCTCTGGAACAGCACTTCAATTTGGTCCCTCTAAGCTCGAGTCTTAAACTTCTTGAACTCCCTTTGTTTGTTGAACCCCACTTTCTCTGCCCTTCCCTATGTCCTGCACAATGGCTTGACTGTGGTGATGGTGGCGGTACCAGTGCAGAAGTACAAGCCTGAGGCTTTCAGCAGTCTCAGCTGGCTATCATTGCCGCAAGGCGTCTACTTCAGCCACAGCACTGGTGTCACTTCCGAGTACCACAACCAGAGATGCTTACTGTTCTCCAAATCATGCATGCTGTTTTCCACTGTGAGCACATGCACAATTTGCAGAACGGTGTTTGCAGTCTTGGTAAAAAGGCCTGGTGCAGTCAGGAGCTTGCCTTGCCTCGGGCCCGGCTGAGTATGCCTGGTCAGCAGTGGGAGGAAGCCGGTTATGATCAGCTGAGTGTGGTATGGCCAGTGAAGCACAAAGGGCTTTATGCTGCAGTGGTTGGCTGTATGGTTTAAGGCAGCACTCCTTAGTGGCTGTGGTGGCATCAGTTTCACTAGGGCTGAAGTAGACTCTGGTGGAGGTGGGTGACGGAAGGGCCTGAGCCTCTACTTCAGCCTTATTTTTATTTTATTAATTCAGTTTATATACCGCTCTTCTCCTGAGGGACTCAGGGCGGTTTACAGGGAAATAAAAACATACATTATCCCAGTTAAAATTAAAATCGAATTTCCTCTTTATGGGGATAGACCAGCTTGCTGGAATAACCACGTTTTAAGGGTGCGGCGGAAGGCTCTCAGATCGGGGACGATCCAGATTTCTAACGGCAGCTCATTCCAGAGGGCAGAGAAGGCCCTCCCCCTGGGGGTCGCCAGCGACATTGTTTGGCCGACAGCACCCTGAAGAGGTTGACTCTGTGAGACTGCACTGGTCGGCGGGAGCTGTCACCGGCAGAAGGTGGTCTTGCAAAGCCTTAGTGCCACTGCCACTTGCCACTCTGCAGGGCAGTCAAAAGGATAGATATGGGGATATGAGCGGATGGGGAAGCACGCTGAGGTCATAAGCCCAGGCAGGCTATCAAGCACCCAATTTTGATCATGTGACCAAGGGGTGCTGCGACAGCTATTACTTGGGGGATCAGGCATAAATACAGAAAAGGGTAATGACTGTTTGACCTTCATATTACACTTAACAGAAACACATCTTGTAAAGAACCAAAGCTTCCCCAGTCTTGATCAGAAGCAAATCCAATGTAGCTGGTTTTGCATTAGGTTGACCGGGAAAACCAAACTGTAGTCGTCACATTGCCACAAATCCACTATTTGGGCTGCATCACTTTCCAACCATGCTAGTTAGTCCTTAAGAGTTGTGAGATGACACTTGGGGGGAGGCCATCCTATATGCCACCTTGAACTCTGAAATGTTATAAATGCAACCATGTAATAAACGATCTAATGAGAGAACTAAAACCCCTTGCACGCCCAAATTGGGGGAAAAAAAGAGTTTAAATGTGTCTGGGGGTGTCTGGGAGGGATGTTCCAAGCCTTGGAGAGTAGTGGCAAATCTATTCCTTAAATTAATTAAGCTGGATTCCTAACAGTTCCCCTTATTCGCACAGAAAACTGTGATATGAATTGGCTCCCTTGTTGCACTTTTTTTTTTTTTTTTTACCGTCCATGCACTTATTAGTCCAAGGGAAAAAAGCACCAAGTGACCTCCGTTCTTCTACCTCGGGCCGACTGAGACTCCTCTTCGACGTCCTCCTGCTCGGCGTTCCGCCAGAAAAACGAAAAGCCCTTGGACAAAAGCGGGAGCATTTCACCACAAACCACCGCACACAACCCCAGCTCAACCCTCAGCGAGGCCTCCTCTTCCTTCCACCACCTCCACCTCCTCCTCGCGCACTAGAACCCCGCGAGCCACGCCGCGTGCCTCCCAACCCCCTTTTCTCCGCCGCGCGCCGGCTAGCCCGTCAAGCCCCGCCCAGCCTGGAAGGGACCTTTTTCCGCTGGCACGCATGCGCGCGCGATTAAAGGCGGCTGTTCTGTCCCTGAGGCAGGCTATGGATCTGTAACGAGTTCGGGTGTGTGTGTGTGTGTGGGGGTGACAGGAGATGAAAGGGGCGCCTCTTTTGATTTTTCCTAATTTAAACCCCGCTCCCTTCCCGTCTCGTGACAGGTGGGTATGATGAGTTTCACACACACACCGCCCCCCCCCCTTCTGTCCTCCGCGGATTGGCAGGTAGCTTCTTCCACCCGAATGCCTTCAGTCAGAGCTTGCCCCAAGTCATTGGCCTCCCGGAGTTTCGCTCTGCGCCCCGAAGCCGGACCTCTTTTCCAAAATGGGGCCTCGGATTGGCTGATTCCACCCCAGAGAATCTTCCCGAGGGTGGGATTACGGCCCCCATAATTCCTAACCGTTTGTAATTGAGGACAGATGCACTTTAATGGGAAAGCAATGTGTGTATGTATAGTACCTATTTCATATGTATGAGGTATCTCTCTTACACAAGATGCACGTCTTTTATATTTACACACCTACATATTAGGTAAAGTCTGCCTCCCCCACCCCCTTTTAAATTTTAACGTCGGGGCAAGATACACATCTTTTATATTTACACAACTACATATTATGTAAAAGTCCGCCTCCCCCCCCCTTTTTTTTTAAATTTTAAAGTCAGTGCTGGTACCTTTGGTAGCTTAAAAGGAAGGATAACATTTTTCACCTTGCACTCTACTCAGTCCATGGAGTTATCAGGAATCCTGAAGCAAAAAGGACTCGTGATTGCAGGGATGTAAACATATAGGGATTGTGGGGGTCAAAAAAGACAAGGGGACTACTTTGCTTTGTCACTGAGGCATTGGTGTGCACCCCCTATAAGGAAACAATGTAGGTTTGTTGATGACACAATGAAAATGTCTTGGCTTGCCCTTTTCCAGGATGCTTCTCTATTGTAGTTTTTAGGCATGATATTTTCATGCAAGTATTAAATACAATTGATCCTATTTGCTTTGCAAAATCAGATGAGATTGGCCAGGTGTTTCCATCTTTTATCATGCTGGAGAGAGCAGTGAACATGATGAAATTATAGCAAATAATCCACATTGTAACAAAGCTTGTGTACCCAATGTAGTTATGAATACTTCCTGTGTTGTTTGCCCAATTTGTTACTCCATCTACTTTTAATAAGAAAAGGAAAAGAAGGAAGGAAAAAAAGAAAAGGAAAGAAAAGGAAAGAAAGAGAGAGAGGGAGTGGGAGAGGGAGACAGTTGACTGCAAAGCCTAGCCCAGGTCTGTGAATGTACAGAATGTTTTATGCACAAACCAAAATATACATTTCTGATGTTTTGGTCCATACGCAGAATGAAACGACAGGGTTGTTTTTTTTTCAGGATATGAATTGAAATGTGACTTTTGGGATGAAGAGATTTAGTAGGGGCAGAGGAACAAATGAGAAAAACCTAGGGAGTGTTTGTGGAAATGTTGACTGCAAGTATCAAAAATATCCGTTATGGCTGATGGGAGGAAAGAAAGGCAAGAGTTAGGAAGAATAGGCAGACTGGCTGGAGGGATATGCCATAGTAGGGCATCAACAGCAGTTTCCATAGACATAAAGGAATGGGAAAGCACTGTAGAAATGGAGGCCATCCAGACACAATTATATAGCAGAAAGATTAAGGTACTTTTGTCAGCCTTCTGTTGTAGAATCTCTCTGGAATCTTCCAGACTTGGTTTTGGCTGAAACCCACTACAGCCCAACATTTCCAGGTTTAGTTTCAGCTGAACTGTGGCCAGTCAGAAACAGTTTGGCAGAACTGCTGGAATGTGACGGGTTGTTTCAAGTTCAAAACAATGCATGTTTTCTATTTTATGCATACAAAGCACCAAATTCAACTCTAGCTTATATTTCCAATATTTCCTTGGCTCCCCACAGAGGCATTCTTAGAAAATGGAAAATAGGGAATGGCTATAGTTCAGATTTCTTGGGAAATGCATGTTTCTCCCCAGGAGGATAAAAGAAAAAAAAATCAAAGATGAACTGAAGTGGAAAAAGCCACTCTTGTATGACTTGAGGGACTGTTAATGAGCAAACGTTTCTGTCTGCCTTCTAAAGAAGAGGGTTCATTATTGAGCATCCCTAATTTATGAAACTACCCATAACCTGCTGTCCAAAGATCTTGGCTGCAAAGTTCGTTGGTTGAAAAAAATTGCCCTAACTTAGTGCAAACCAGAAGTGTCTGTGAGTCAAAAAAGTAGCTGTGATACTGGAATCTAAGTTTTGCCTGGTTTTTGTATGTCTGGTGCCACAGATAAAAACTAGCAGAGATTTGGTCAAATTACCATGACCACCCTTTTGAAGTTTTTTAAAAACCTCACTAGTGCTAACCATGTTTGAACCCATGTTTGGGAGCAGGTCTTAATGCACAGTGGAGAAGTGTGTAGAAAAGACACTACAATAAGTGAAATGGCTTTTTAATTACTATGTTGGCACAATGAATGAGTTAGAGCAGCAGTTCTCAACCTGTGGGTCGGGACCCCTTTGGGGGTCGAATGACCCTTTCACAGGGGTCGCCTAAGACCATCAGAAAA
>JANHFR010010110.1:47196-59181 GCA_032468015.1 Mimophis mahfalensis | reverse complement strand
TAAAATTATTTTCACATACACCTGTATTTGTATTGAAATATGTGTTTTCCAATGGCCTTAGGCAACCCCTGTGAAAGAGTTGTTCGACCCCAAAGGGGTCCCAACCCACAGGTTGAGAACCACTGCTCTAGATAATTGCTTGAATCTTTTACCTAGAAATGTCAACTAGAACTTACAGTCTCCTCATTTCTAGCCTGATGCCTTAAACCAGGGCAGTCAAACGCCCAGCCTACGGTCCAGATGCATCCCGCACTAGCCTTGCCTACTCCCTGTTTAGTGAAAGGGGAAAAAGTCCTGGTATGTCACATGACACCATCATGACTATGTGAGTTTGACACCCCTACCTTAAACCATTAGACCAAACTAGCTATCTAGATGCAAAGATTTAGATCCTGACCTTTAATCTTTACATGACTTTTCATGCATAATTGGTTGCCTACAATAATTTCAGCAAACTTTTGTTTTTACAAAAATCTAAGTAGTCACAAGGATGACTTGATGACACATAATTAAGTTTTGTCTAGTCTTATCTGCATAATCTAAAATTGGTTTGTTAGCAGACCTCAGCACACAAACATAACTGAGTCCAGAATGCTTGGCATTTTATACAATCTGACCATTTATTTCAGAGTATTTCCGTACTAGAGATTCATCATATTTTATCATGTCATCCAGCCATCCCGGTAGTGCTGTTTCACTAATAGAGATGGGTTTTATATGACCACAGTGATGGCTGATGCTATAAGGTGCTATAAATTACTTTGTCTTGAAACATTTTCATCTGTATTTAATTGGTTTGAAATGGCACAGCATAAAATATATTATAGAGAAGTCCAATTTGGCCAGGTAAAAGGAATTAAAATCATCCTGGTTATAAATGTTTATCAGCAACTACAATTATGTACATTATTACTCATCATTCTCAGTTTCCCATTAAGAGAATTGGTCTTTCCATGGTTTCATTTGATGCATTCATCTGATTGCCAGTTTAGAAACATTTTATATACTGTTCCTAGAAATCCACTAACTGCAGGGAGGATGTATTAAGGCCTTTCCCATTTCTTTTTGGATGCTTTGTTTTCATATATATATTGAATAGGAGATATATCTGACATATTTTGATAGTGGGTATTTCCTATTTGGCAAATTCATAGAAAATGAATGCCCTTTTTCTCAATAGGATCAGTAGTTTCTATTCCTTTTGTGATAGAATATATTTAAACTGTTTTCTACTTACGTATTTTTACCTACACATGCCAATGAAAAACAATACATTTCCTGCTTTGCAAGCAAAAAATTATTACCTATTGTCTAATGATATAAATTATAGCTACTATAGTCTGCCAATATTTGCAGAACAAGCTCTTTATAGGAATATATGAGCCAGTAAAACAGATTGGCAGCTTTAGTGACTGATAGAAGTGGAAATGCATAATTGCACTTTTCAAATTGCAGATATTTCAAGAGTCTTGTGTCTCATTTTCTTTTTTCCTCAGGATGAAATAGCATCATTTGTTTTATGTATGAAGAAAAGATAGCAGAATGTTGTCACTTCCTCCGACTTAACAAGTAATTGAAAGATTTCTCTACTGTAAATAATCCCCCTGTGTGCCAGAGGTCTTCCTTGGCTTCAATAACATAGGAATACATTTTTGTGAGGCAAATTCCTTACCCTGTGCCCTATTGTCTCCCTTCCTGAAATAATTTGATAACAAAGCATCTTTTTGTAGGCAATTTGACTTTCTCCTAAATCAGTGATGGTGTCCTTTATATTTGTGGAACAAAGCCATGCTCCTAGAAACACAAGAGAAGGAATTGGAATCTGGACATTTCATACATAATTGACAGTTTTGTTCTTACCTTGTTGATGACCAATTGCATGAAAATAAATCATGGCAATAACACTGGCATTTTTAAGCACTGTGTTATGAATCTATGATAAAATATGCCTTGTAATGTTAAAAAAAAAATCACTGATCTCTATGGTTCTTTCACGTTTTATATAACTGTTCCTTTGAAGATCATTCCATTCAGAATATTACTTCCTATCAAGAGAAATATGTCAGGAAAATATATAAGGAAAAATATTCAAAATTAATTTAAAAATATATACATTTAAATTAATAGTCTTGTTTATAATATTTTCCAGTTGTTTTTTTTTTTTTTTTAAAAAACAAGTTCTTAAAAAGTACTGCTATGGATAGAAACTTAGCACTTAGACATAAACTGGATTTAGGTAACTGGCAGTGACACAATGTTTTCAGTGTTTAAAGTTCTGGGCATACTTTAGACAGAACTGAGTTCTACTGAATTCTCTGGGACACGTGTCTGATTTTAGTGGTTATGTACAGATTCTGAAAGAGTCTGTTACTGATCAGTGGGCTGCTCCTATGAACTGTCCATCATTTGCTTCCTAGGATATAAACTAGCTTTGTCAGACCATTTCAATGTTCAGTGGCATTAGGGTAGCATCTTTTCAGACTAACAAATATTCTGGAAAAGCATTAATGTCTGTGAGAGCAGCTCCCTTAGTCAGACTATATGAAGTTTATGCCTCTTAACGTTTTGTTAGTAGGAAAAGGTGCTACCAAACTCCCAATTTTTGACTACCATAGACCAGTGTTTCTCAACCTTGGATGCATGGATTTCAACTCCCAAAATTCCCCAGTCAGAATGCAGATTGGAGAATTCTGGGAGTTGAAGTTCACATACATCTTAAAATGGCTGAGATTGAGAAATACTGCCCCTAGATTAACATGGGTCTTTTCTTACAAGATCCGCAGGAATGCTCCAATAATTATAGTATGTGACCTCTTTTCCCTCCAGCACTCCTCTTAAAAGCTTTTCACCCTAGTCTACATCAAAATCTGAACTAGGGGAGGGAGTGTGAGGGAAAAGTAAGGAAACTAGGGGAGGAATATAATAAAAAAGCAGTCATTTATTGAGTACCTTAATAAGGTGGTGTTTGGTTAAATGGTACCATCTCCAGCTGAGCTACCCTGGCCTAAGATAAGCTTATGAATGGGCTAGGTGAACTACTCATATGTGGTTTTTCTTTACATCCAAATTAAACCTGGCACTAGGATTTGACTTTTAGGATTTTAAATTATTGCAGTAATACACAAAAAATGTGTGATCTTTCTGAGAAAACTGTAATATTGATATTGGCCACAAGGAGATATTTGTACCATGTTTAAATAACTTTGTAAAGGTATTTAATATTTAGCAGAAATCCAAAGGACATGTGGAAACATTATTTTATGTTCCCAAATGGGTAGCTGTATTAGTGTTTTGCAGCAAAAGAGACCTCAAAAACATATGTTCTTTCATGTCAAAGTTTTATATATTACTGTCAATATTTATACTTGCAAAGGAAAATAATAAAATACTCTGAACTCTACAAATGTCAAAAGTTTGTCATCTATTTCTCCTACTGTCATCTAAATTTTTGCCATACAGTCTTCATCTCTCATGAAAAAAGAGTAAAGTTAACAGGCATGAAAATTATGCTGTCTAGACTCTAAACCATGTGGGATTACGTGATTTACACAGGGAATGGTTTCTATAGTCCCCTATCTTCCCAAATGGGACAAATAGTGAAGCTATAAAATGCCTGGCAGTAGAGACGCTTTTTCCATCTGTTGTTAATTTTGTCTTAGGTTTTCAGAGGGCACATTTCATAGAAATGTAAAAATACAACCCATGTTGAAACTAGGGAATGTCCCTTCTGAGACATATGCCACCCCCACATTCTTTCTGTGAAGTCAGCTGCTGCTTGTTTGACCATTGTCTAGTTTGCTGGGGTATAGTAATAGTTTCATAATAGTTTCAGACTTGGTTGCTCCTTTGCCACTTTCAAAAAATAAATTAGGGACATCTTGTTAAATATTTTTGTATTCATTAATTGATTTCAAATGTATGTATAATGTGAGTTAACATAGCTGCTTGGGAGTCACACCACACTCACTTAGCTGGTGACAGGCTGTCTGGAAGAAGCCTGGGTTTCGTGCCTAAATGTTGGTATTGTTCACCTGTTCACCAACGGCTATGCTAGCCTATATAAGGCAGGCTTGCATGCCCGTTCTTGTGTCTTGTCTTTAGTCCTTGTGCCTCTCCCCTTCATCTCTCTGTAAATAAAGAATCTACAATTTTGGGCCTGAAGCCTCAAGGGCCTGGTCTTAATTCTTTCGATCCATCAACCTCAAAACAATTGGTGAGCAGAGTATAGTCACTCTCCTTCTGATTGAACACATCTGAACCATATATTGATCATTTCCTCAGTACACGTGGTGCTTCTGGTTTCATTATAATTAGATCACTAATTTGTATGGCTTTTATTCCTAATTGTATGAATAAGTCTAAGATTTTGGTCTGTGGAAAAATGTTCTTGAAAATGAAGTGGGGAATTACATATTCATTATCAGAAAGCTTCATAAAATTACATCAAACATGGAATGGATCTGTGTTAAACAGCTGAAAAACAAGATTTGTTTTTGTTGAGAATTTGTAACAAAACCAAACTAGAGCTGTGGTGGAGCAGCATGTAGAGTGCTGTGTGTAGTACTTAGCTGCCATCTGTCTGCAATTAGGCAGTTCGAATCCCACCAGGCTGAAGTCTTCCCACCTGACTCAGCCTTCCATCCTTCGGAGGTGGGTAAAATGAGGACCCAGATTATTGGGGGCAATGTGCTGACTCTGTAAACTGCTTAGGGAGGGTTGAAAGCCCTGATAAGCGGTATATAAATCAAATGCTATTGCTAAAATGGCTATAATCATTTTTCAATTTTCTGATGGAATCGAAGATAGGGTAATAGTCCATCTTCCTTTCAAATGCCCTGGCCACCTTTTGTTTAGTACTGATCAACATTAAAGAAACACTTCCTCCTTTTCCTGGAGAAAGTGACTGTGCCCCTGAAATCTTGTGACATGGAAAACTTCATGTGCCCCTGAAATCTTATGACATGGAAAACTTCATGTGCCCCTGAAGTCTTGTGACATGGAAAACTTCATGTTCCCCTGAAATCTTGTGACATGGAAAACTAATGTCTTAATCACTCAATACACATGAAACGATCTTTCACAATTTGGATCTTTGCAAAAGTCTGTTCCCAAGAGATGTGATTTCAAGTCTGTCCTATGACATGTTTCATACTTCTAGGAAGATGCGTAATTTTCAAGCATGGGTTTTGGAAACAAAACCACTGTTGAATGTGCAACCATAACAACTTCATTCAGATTTCTTCCTAGAACTCAACTGTTACATCTTACTAGGAAAATCCAAGACAACAAAAAATGGATCGCATGAAACAGAATCAATGCTATTTAACTGAAACACTTTTCTGTTATGATCCACCAAAGACCAAAATAATACATACAGCTAAAGTTGGTATAAAGCAGGGGTCTTCAAACTTGACAGCTTTTAACACTTGTGGACTTCAATTCCCAGAATTCCTCCTCCAGTCATGTTACTCAGGAATTCTGGTAGTTGAAGTCCACAAGTCTTAAACATGCCAAGTTTGAAGACCCTTGTATAAAGGCTCACCTAGTCAGTCACATTTCAGCTGTAGAAATGAAACCCTTTATTTAGTTATAGGGCATAGTCATGCTGAAATCCTCCAGGTTTTTCTTTTTTTACAGATATGGTAGGGCTTGTGGAATTGAGAGGCAGAGGTGGAAATGAGAGCTATTTGGGGAAGTGTCATTGTTAGACATAGTTATACTATAGTCTGAGGCTGATTCCTTATGATATTACTATCTGCTGTTCATTTGCTAAGGTGTTATCCCAAGGGTCTTCAAACTTGGCAAGTTTAAGACTTGTGGACTTCAGCTCTCAGAATTCCTGAGCTAACATGACTGGAAGTGGAATTCTGGGCGTTGAAGTCCACAAGTCTTAAAGCTGTCAAGTTTGAAGAGCTCTGTGTTATCCCCACCCCCCTTTTTTATTCCAATTTATATGCCGCCCTTCTCCGGAGACTCAGGGTGGCTTACAATCTTTAGAAGTACAATTCAATGCACTTAGCAATAGCCTTCATTCTTTTGAATTGGTATCTCCAGCCAAGGAAGGAAAGGACCCAGAAGGAAAAGAAACATCTTCACATTTTATTACATTCTTTCTGGAGATTATGTAGAATAAAAAGCAAAGGAATGAATAATGACAATTAAAAGAAAGGGGTTGGGAAACTTGAGAAAACTCTCTAAATGGAGATGTTTCCATTAATCTAGAATTTGCAAGGCAGAGATCAAAGAAGAAGAACTCCAAGAGAGATGTCAAGAGTTCAATAAAGCTTAAAAAATATTTACCAAGAAGTTGCTCCTAAACACTTCTGATATCAAGAGGGCATGACTGCAATCAGCCAGATGAGCTGATTGGTAGGGGATGAGTCATGATCTGGAAGCTAACAGTAACAGAATTGGAGAAGATCTTGAAGGTCATCTAGTCCAACCACCTATTCTTCCAGGAGACCTATACTATCTCTGATAAATGGCTATCTAGCCTTTTCTTAAAAGCCTACAGTGATGAGACACTCACAACTTCCAGAGGCAAGGCATTCCACTGGCTAATTGTTCCCACTGCTAGGAATTTCCTCCTTGGTTTTAGGTTGCTCCTCTTCTTGATTAGTTTCCATCCATGGTTTCTTATCCTGCCTCCTGATTTGGTAAATAAGTTGGCCACCTCTTCCTTGTGGCAGCCCTTCAAGTATTGGAAGACTGCTGTCATGTCATCCCTGGTCCTTCTTTTCATTAGACTGGGTCCGTGATGATGAACCTATGGCACGTGTCCTAGAGGTGGCACGCAGAGCCCTCTCTCTAGGTATGCGAGCCATCACCCCAGCTCAGCTCTGGTGCACATGTGCGTGTGTGCCTCCTGCCGGCCAGTTGGACTTTGGGTCTTTGCCATGCATGTGTGGGAAGGAAGGGTGCATGTGCGGGGGTCATGCACACATGCACAGGGGGTCAGGGCACACACACAGGGGTTGCATGCACATTGCATTTTGGGGACGGGTGCACACACGTTTTGGGCATGTTAGCCATCACTAGACTAGGTATACCGAGGTCCTGCAATTGTTCTTCATACATTTTTAGCTTCTAGGCCCTAATCCAGTGGTTCTCAACCTTCCTAATGTCGCGACCCTTTAATACAGTTCCTCATGTTGTGGTCACCCCCAACCATAAAATTATTTTCACGTACACCTGTATTTGTATTGAAATACGTGTTTTCCAATGGTCTTAGGCGACCCCTATGAAAGTGTCATTCAACCCCCAAAGGGGTCCCGACCCACAGGTTGAGAACCACTGCCTTAATCATTTTTATAGCTCTTCTTTGAACTCTTTCCAAAATCTCAACATCTTTTTTTTATTGGGGTGACCAAAACTGGTTGTAGTATTTTAAGGGTAGTCTTACCAAGGTAGAGTGGTACTAGTACTTCGTGTGATCTTGATTCTATCCCTCTGTAAATGCAACCTAGGATTGCACTGGCTTTTTTGGCTGCTGCTGCACACAGTTGGCTCAGGTTTATATGGTAGTTTGCTAAGACTAGTAGGTTTCCTACTAGGATGTTTAGATGGTTATCTACTAGACTAGTTAGGAAAAAGGCATATCTTATAGCGCTATTCACCATTGCCTCACCCTTTGGAATCCTTGCTCAGTTAAGGGACAGTTAGCAAGGGGGAAATTACTGTTTGTATTTATGTTCATTGGGGAGGAAGATGAAGAGATTTCAAGAGAATAAGTACACAGTGGGGAATACACATTGAAAGGAATGCCTTGGCAGTATTCCTCCCTACTTAGGTAAAGATGACTTGGGGTTTTAATTGACTAAGACCACAGCAATTTCAGATAGCAGCACAAGGCAGCAAAGGTACTAATCAAGGTTGCCGAGCTGAGCTAACTTGCTGCTAGTTCCTTTCACAGGTGCAGCCTACTTGTCCAAGAAAAGCAATTTAGGAGGAAATAGCTTGTCCAGGCAAACTCTTCCCTCTGTAAGGGAGGAAATCCTGGGAAGGAGGAAAGGAAAATACAAGTTAGACAATCAAGCACAGGACGAGTGGTTATTTCACATACTGTAAAAAAAGAGGACACGTCACCAGAAACCAGCAGGACAACCAATTTGCATAGCTATAAATATAGCTTTTAGCACTGCAGATATAGAATGCAGTTCCCCATTTTGGGTAACCTAGAACCAGATGACCAATGAACTTGATTATGCTACTGTTAAGGTTTAATTAGGCTCAGGCTAGGATTTAATTGTCAGCAGTAAAGTCAAACAAACAATCATCCCATCCTCAAGTCTGGATAATCTCAAGGTAAGAGTGGGCCACCTACTACCTGTTGATTTCATGCAGTACATGCAGTACCAAAAACACTTGTTTCCCATCTGGAGCCTCTACTCATTATTTGTTACCCTTTTAATGGCTTGCATTCATGTCTGTATATAAGACTTTATATAGCTTTATACAGCCAAAACAATCCCTCAAGTACAAAGCCCAACAGCCATTTCATTTCTAACCAATATGTTTAGATTCAGCCTCTTCCAATCTGCTACCCTCTAGAGATACTAACTTAGAAATTGCAGTTGTACAGATATTCCTTAGCTGGACTAACTCTCAGCTCTTCAGAATAAGAAAATTTAAAACATCAGCACACATCTGCTAGACCCCTTCCTACTAGACCATGTGTTTATTCTTTTGTTCTTAGCAAAAGAAAGATGGAAATAATTTTCTAGACATATGTTGTGGAAACCAGGGCTGCTTTTGGCTTCATACTGTATATAGCTCCCACTTAAATTATTTTTGCCAGGTGTGTCTTTATGTATGAGTTTAAGATTACAATGGCATTTTATGAGCTTATAATGTGTGGCATTTTACAAAAAGACTCCTCGGGGGTGCCATCGGTGAAACAATGCTGTTTGGCGACCCCGAGGGGGAGAGCCTTCTCTGTGAGGGCTCCCACCCTTTGGAATGACCTCCGTCCAGAGATAAGACTCATCCCAGACCTACGGACTTTCCGACGGGCATTAAAGACCCTACTTTTTCAACAGGCTTTTTCAACAGAAAGAGCATAGTCCAGTACTTGCTGTAAGAACTTCCATGCCAAGTCTGCCCATTATTAGTCAGAATAATTCAATCAAAAGTGCTGGGGACGAGTCTTCTGTCCCTTGCCCTGCCTCCGCAGGGGAAACTCACTGATTGGAGCGTTGTCCGAACCTCTGTGGGGAGCTCCACTTTCCGCCCCCAGAAAACTTTCCCTGGGGGGTTCAGGGAGTTCAACCCTGGTTCCAACGGCTCACCTCCTCCTCTTCACCTGAGGAGGGGGTTTTTCTTGCCGGGAAACTGCCGATCTCCACGGCTCCCAGCAATGACAATCAGCTGCAGTTCGGCTGCGAAAAAGACCGCAGCCATTGGGAACAGCAGCTCGCCGGAAGTCCTCCAGCCTTCATTCTTTTTATATATATACCTGCTTATTAGGGCATTTAGCCACCCCAAGCAGTGTTTTACAAAGTCAGCTTATTGCCCCCCCAACAATCTGGGTCCTCAGTTTACCTACCTCAGAAAGATGGAAGGCTGAGTCAACCTTGGTCTCATCTGCCCAAACCTGCAAGATTTGGAAGGAATAGGGCACATTCAACAGTCAGCAAAGGAGAACAATGGATAATGAAGCATCATATTCCTTTTGAAGTAGATGCATAGTAGGCTCAGAAAACTCCTTTTCAGTAATTATTTAGATTTTTCTGTTATTTGTGGCATACCACAGCCTTTGCCACCCTATCCTATTTTCACATATTATATCTTTGAGGGTTTTGACTAGTTCAGTGCTGTTCCCCTGCACAATCATCAAAAATACGCCCCGTATTATCAGATCTTTCCTCTATCATTCTGTAACCAACATGTTAGATCATGTTGGTCTTACCGTCTTCTATCTAAAAAAAAAATCCCAATCTTACTGCTATGTTTCCTGAAATAAACAAAATGGGAAAACTGCTTAAGTCTAGTCATTTACAAAGAACACTGCTCAGTTTTGTGTTTTATTACTCCAAGAGAATGAAATATTCTGATAGATATTGACTCTATTTGATCATGTGAGCAAAAAATAAACATATGATCTGAAGATCTAAGACAACCAGATATATGAGAAATATTTAATACCCTTTAAGAAGGAATGGTATAACAGGAAAGAAAGAATGTATCATCATACTAGTCTTTATTTAAACTGTGTTAAATTGAATGAAATTGTCATAATGGTGAAATGTTAGCATTCATTTTATGTTATTTTGTTATTCAGCCCAAGTCAACAAATATAACAGTCTCTACCCTTAAAAATTCATCTGTGTTCCCTTTGTTCAAATTTAATTCTTAGGAAAAATATTGTGCATGAACAATTGGCACACTAGCAGTCAAGGAATTTCATCTTCACAGTAGGTTTGCGTCATATACCTAGTTGAGCGCTACTGATGCATTGATAAAACATGCCAACAGCTATTGTTCTTGCTATTTTAAATCATTCTTGTTTAACTCAGTGCCCTCCTGGTGTGTTAAGACGGTAATACCCAGAATTTCCAACCAGCACACCCAAATATATTGCTTGGGAATTTTGGCCACTGTAACTCTAAATATGTCTGGAACACATCAGATAAGATGACCTACCTGTGTGTGATGTTCCTGGGTAATTCCAAGATGACCTAAGTCATATTTCATTCTTCTTCATTGCTGATAAGGAATCTAAAATAAGACAATCAGAGGAGCAATTTTCTGCATCAGATCACCACAAGTTATTGACATTCACGCACGGAGAACTGATAGACATGTATATTTACACATTTGTATTATGACAAGAGTTCATCTCTTTATTATTTAGCTCCATAAAAATTCTACCATTGGCATAATGCATTTGTATTTATAAAAAATTGTGCAGGGACTGGTGGAAAATGGTTTTCATTCCATCACCTAGAAAGAGAAACTCTTTAGCTTACACTGCTCACAGATACAGTGAGCTAAAACCAAGTGTTGGGTTATTAAATGAAGGTTCCTTTCTGCAATTGTTCCTTAATTTCAATTCTGAAATTAAATATGCTTTTATAGGAAATCTAGGGAGACCTAGGACTACACTCACTATGTAGAGCTCAGAGGCATAATAACTTCAAATTATGTGTTTGAAGCAGGTTGCTAGAGTAATTTTGTCATCAGCCTGTCAGATAACCACCATAGATATCTGCCTACCAAGTTGTTCAAATTACTGTGGAGGGTGGAGGTGGGTTTTGAATACGTAGCAAGACAAATAAAAACACTAAAGATATGACTTTTCCAGTTTGTGTTAATAAATTCAGTAAATGAATTGGAATACCAAGAAGTCAGAAATCAAATACTTACCTATAATATTTTTAGCAGTTTTGCTCCAGCATTTTTTTACTCTCTGCTCCAGCATTTTTTGCTTCAGAATCTATTGGAGTTGGGCAGCTTGCAAAATGAAATGAATGAAATTGTTAAATATTCGCAGAGCAGTTTCTACTCTGCTGTAGGAAACCTTGCAACTAGTTTTATGAATCATAAATGATCTTTTGATGAATCATAGCGGAGGCGAAGGCAGGAGACCACGGCACAGGATCTTCAGTAGAAGGCAAGCTTTATATACAACTATGTACACTGAGGTAATCAGGCATATAAAAGTGAAACAGAAAGTAAGGGCTGGGCCGAGGAGCACCAGCTATACCTCATCAGCATGATATTAAGCCATAACACTGCCACCATGAGGTTGGGAGTGGTGCCTCGTGTATTTATACCTTTGTGTGTTAATGATGATTGACACATCATGTGGTCTTCCAGGACAGTTGAGATCTGCCTGGCAGCAGACAAGCTGTCTCCAAAAATGTGTGTGTGTGTGTGTGTGTGTGTGTGTGTGTGTGTGTGTGTGTGTGAGAGAGAGAGAGAGCGAGAGAGAGAGAGAGAGAGAGAGAGAGAGAGAGAGAGAGAGAGAGAGAGAGAGAGAGAGAG
>JANHFR010010110.1:28191-39872 GCA_032468015.1 Mimophis mahfalensis | reverse complement strand
CACGGCTGTCCAGTTCCAGGGTTTCCGCCTTGCCACATCTAGTCTCTCCCAGTGTGGGGTTTGATATTAAAAGTCTCCGTAGGCCATGCGATCCCACTGAGCCCACAGGAAAGTCCCTGATGCTGTTCCAGGCCAGGGGGAGGGGGGGGTAGCAAACAAATCCCCCCCCATGTCGCATCAATCCAGGCCTGACGGCAGGCCCCCACAGATGAGGGGGTCCCCATAGATGTTAAACTGGAGAGATGGGGGGGGGATGGATGGAACAACCCCCCCATGGCACACAGGCCGCAGACATACCAGCCGGATCTTCACTGGCAGCATCCACAACTGGGCGCTTCAGGCCTCCAGGCATCTAGATGCGGGCAGCTGCGGAACTCCCTGGATGTCTGTTCAGAGCGGAGGCCGTGGCTTCGGCCTCCGCATCGCCTCGTCAGACCCCAGGAACATGGGGGACAAAACGGGGAACACGGGGCTCACCTGCGGCGCCCACAGCGCTCACGGGGAGCCGCATGAACCCCTGGCACCCAGCCACCTGCGGGGCGGAGGGCCGCAGCATCTTCAATCACGGTCGTTCCGAGGCCTCCGAGGCCTCCGCACCGCCCTGCCAAGCTCCCGTTCCTGGGTCCGCGGGCAGCCACGCAGTTCTTTCGGTGCCTACAAGCGAGTAGAGAGCTGACACTGGCCGTGGGGGTAAATATCACACCAAAAAAAACCCACACGGCCCTCTCCAACCGCCAAAGGGCTGCCCCCCCCCCCACGGAGGTCAGCAAACAGCGGCCGCCATTTTGGATGAGTAAAAAAAAAAAAAGGTGTCTGCTGGAATGGTGTCTGCTGTTGCACATTTTCCCATCATTCTGAAGGGCCTATTTCTCAATATGAGAAAGCCCAGTGGACAGAATTTTCTCAATGTGTCTTTCTTTGGAAATTCGATGAAGAGTAGAAAACCAGACAGAATGTAGATTTATTGACAGATTTTGTACGAAGGATAAACCAGGTGCTATCACACCCTATGCCCTCCATTAATAGGTAAAAATAAAAACATTACCTTCTAGTTATATGGGTTTTTATGAAACTTCCTACCACAATTTTTCAAGACCTGATTAGTTACAACAACCATGTTCTTTTAGATTATCTTATTTATTATCTAAAGTTATCTAAATTATCTAAAATTATCTAAAATTGACCAAAATGGTGACTTCAGCCCTGAGATCAGAAGAATTTGGAAGAATTGCAATGGAAGCATTTGGAAGAATTGCAATGTCTGGTGCTTTTATCTCTTCAGAAAATTTTAGATACTGCTAAATTCGTGAAAAACTGTGTTTATGAGGGCTATCCTGTTCAGTCGTCTAATTTTGTCTTTTGGTTTATTTAGGGTGTTTTGGAAGGCTCCAGGACAACTCACCATGCCCAACTTGCTACAGCCAACTCACCATGGCCAACTTGCCATGGCCAACTCACCACAGGACAACTTGCCATGGCCAACCCATCATGTGACAGTTTGCCACCGGGCAAGTGTTATGGTAATATCAATAAAATAGTATAACAGAATCATGAAAGAAAGGGTGCCAAAGGAGAAACAAAATGAAACGTGAATAAAAAAAATATTTTAAAAATTATTTTAAATAATTAAATTGAATTGTTGAATTGTCTTGTGCTGAATTGTCCCTAGGGTGACTTGGCCATGGTGGGTTATACCATTCCAGTTTTGGAAGGCTTTACTTGATTTGGGTGCTTCATTGATGTTATGTGGTGTAATAGTTTGTTCTTGTTGTTGGTTGTTGTTGTTTCGGAGATGTTTTTGATCTATGTCTGGGGCAAGCCACTAATATATAAAAATAAGAACAAACGCCACTCCCTTCCAGCACTTACCTTGTTTGGTAATGAAATATCTGCACACAACATCAGGTGTTGTGGCCCCGTCTCCTTCAGTTGCTATACCAACTGATTCTGACTCAGATGATGACCAGGAGCAGGTGGCTGGCAGTGTGCCAGAATTGCCACACATCCCTAGTGGGCCAGCAAGAGCTGGCTGTTGTTAGCGTGCCAAAAGAGGCCAAGCAGAGGAGATGATGGGGCCTGATAGCAACGAGGAGGAGCCCTTGTTAGATGCTAGGGAAAGGCACAGGTTCAGAAGGGTACAACAGCGTTGCAGGGGAAAAGGCCAGGAGGCAGCTGGTCATTGATTGGACCATACCCTGGAGTGTTTAAGAAGGGTGTGGCTGGGCCTTGTCCCTTGCAGAGGACAATTGCACATAAACCTAAGACCTCTGAATCCTCGTGCTGTGAATGATTTTGGATGGCTTCCAGTTTTTTCCCCTTATTGGCCTAGACTCCCACCCAGCATTTGTCTGCTGGTGATTTATACTTCTGGACTTCTTTCAGTTTCTCTGGGACAGCTTTTCGTTCCTTCAAACTATATTTTTCTTGTGGAGATTTTCTCTTCATGGTGTGAGTAGGGAGGGGGAACAGAACACCGGGCTCATAGAACACCACACATCTATTTGCCCATCCTGCACAATCTGGATTCATAAAAGGATAACAAATACATTTGATATTTGAGCTTAGGGATCAGAGACAAGTGATGAAACATGTACCAAACCAATATGATCTACCATCTACCTTTTAGTATTTGCCATGATATAAGTCCAAAAGGATGGAGCTTCTGTTATAACAGATTTAGAACAGACACATGTTTGGAAAAAATAGAATTAGCAGTGGTATATTGTTGGAAAATGAGAAAAAGTGCAGTGAACTTTTTGGGAGCAAGTTTTGACTAATTATGAATTTCTTTTTTTATGTGCTGGATTAAAATGTGGTACTTTAATTTAGGGTTATAACAAATGGAATAATTTACTCAACTTTCATGATGCCTTATGGAACCTGATAAGGAGATCCTTTATTTCTATTTCTATTTGATTTGATATAAGAACTGTTGAACTAACTTATCAGGGCACTGAAGTATAAAAGAGGCTGGAATCCAATCGAGATGCTAATGGGGTGAGGAGTGATGATGAGACATTGGAGAACATACTTTTGTGTAAACTACTACAGGCAGATTTTCATCATATAGCAGATGCAGTACAAGTATTTTTCTTTATTTGCTTTGAAGTCTATTAGCTTCTGTAATGGGGGTGTTTCAGAAATGGAAATGCTTGTTTCTACCAAATAATAAATAGGGATCCTTCAGGAAACAGCTCCCTAAGGATAGTTGAAGACTTTTGCAGCTTTAGCCAAAAGACTGTTGGAAGAAATTTCCATCTGGTTCAGTTCCAAGTGGGGAGAAAGACACTGGAAACATGGAGGCTGATTGGAAAGATGGTTTATTGATGAACAGGACCATATGGGTTTGAGGTCCTGGGCAGCTGAATACATGGATTGAAGAGTGAGGGTTATTGATACTCTCTCTTAGACCTTGCCCTTGCGCTTCCTGTCCCTGCGCAAGAAATGTTTTCTATTGGCTGGAGTCAGACTCCCACGTGAGGAGTTTATCTGAGATACGTTTGGTTGAAGCCTGGCGGGTGACACAATGTCCCCAAGGTGATTTTGCAATGCAGGGAACCCTGCTGCTAGATAATCCTATTATGTCCTGGAGGGTCATGTCTTAATCCCATCACCCTGGAGCTGAAGTCTTTTGTTTGGTGGGTAGGCTGGCCAGCCCTTCTCAATGGGCACACACTATCTGCTGGGGGCAGGGAGCTGAAGCTCTGAGTTTTTGTCTCCCTTTATTTCTCTTTTAGGGGGAATATAATATTCTGCCTTTTTAATATTCCTAAAATATTTAATTCTTTTAGGAGGTGTGGGTGCTAACTTTCTACAAAACTAAATGGTATAATTGCTGTTTTGATGTGCTATAAGAATTCAAGGAACAAGCATTTCCATGGATTATTTATAATAATCACTTTTGCCAAAGAAAAGGCTTAGATTTTTTCTTCTAATTTAAGGCCAAAAACATTGAAATAACATATCATCATATGCTTTTCTTATTAATAAAATGTTTTCCTTGTACTAAGTCTTTTATTTAAAAAAGATTTTTAATGTGGAGATTCCAAATCCATTTTATTTAGAGGGAGGGAAACATTTAAGTCCTATGGGTGAGGAGAACAGGAAATATCACCAAAAATAGAAGCAAATGATTGAAAACATTTCCAAGACATATTTTTGAAATCCTAAACTACCAGAACCAGCCCGTTAATATTCATTTACAGCATTTCAACCTGATTATATTTTGTGGCATTCCTCTGTTTATTAATAAGGATATCAAATAAAAATCACGATTTCCAGTCTTAAAAATGCTGCCTCTCCATCTGTTCAGCTTACTTCACTTCCATCGTGTTAATTCATTCATTGTTGCCAAACTACCTTTTCATAATGTTCTTGGGCCAATATTGCTTGCTGAGTACATTCCTTCTACCTGGATAATTGATAGGTATGACTCTGCTCTTTGTTTGTTTTTTTCCACCTTGACTTTGTCTTGTTGTTTTTGCCCTGCTTTTCCATTTGTACGTCAGCAGATATCTCTTATTTCAAGCAGCTTCATATTTCTTGGAAGTTCTCTCTCACAAAGCAAAATTCACCCTTGGTGTAATCCAACATATCCGAGTAGCTTTACACCAGTGATGAATAATTGCAGGGTCACTTAACCTAATTACATTAATATCCATAGTTTCTCTTTCACCCCAACTATCTTTTTGTGGTTGTTGTTGATAATTGTTGAAAGGATCTATTAATAAATTTATAATCCAGATTTAAATGATGTGATCATACCTCACCTTTATTTGGCATTTTGGCTCCAGCAGAAATGCATTGTGGAAGTTAAAGGACTGTGTTGGTTCAGAGTTGGATAAGAGGGAATTTGATGTGCTGTGCAGATCCTAGGGAAGAACTATAGGGGACAATCTAATGGATAATTGAAATTAGGAAACTTGACATCTTACTGGGTCAAACTGGGCAGGTCACTCTATGCTAGCGTATCTCAAGAGCCTTTTTAGTTGGGAGAGGCTGGAAGAATATAGAGTGGGAGAAAGATGCAAGAAATGAAGCCACAAATTTCACATTTCTTTCACTGTACTGTTGTATTTTTTGTTTGACAAGCAGGAGTCCTGGATTATTCACTTTAGTGTTTGTTTATCAACTGAAAGGCTGCTCACAATGTTTAAGAATCTATAGCAGGAATGTCAAAATTTCATTGAGGGACACATCAGGGCTGTGGTTGACCTTGGGGGGCCAGGTGGGCATGGCCAAATGGATGGGCATGGCCAGCTTAATGCCACTCCCAGGGTATGGCTGATTGGGTTGGAGTGGCCAGCCTGATGCCACTCCCCAAACTACTGACATGTTTCCTCTTTGCATTGGGTAGACTGGACTGAAACCATGCTGGCTGGTCCCTTACATGTTCCAGGATGGCCCCGTGGGGGTAGGTCTGACCACATCATGGGTCAGATCCATCCCATGGACTGTGTTTGACACTCCTGATATATAGTAATAAAATACAGCTGACTCATCACAACCAAATTATTTCTGAAAACTGCAGCTACAGAGGAAGATTGACTGGGATATATTAGCAGTATTTCAGGATCTTTCTGAAGAATGTGTAGCTTCATTTCAAGAAAACTACAGTGGGAGAAGTAGTGGCTTTGTTATAGGACTACTGTTGATTAATGCTAAGGTTTGGTGAAATGAAACACAAGGTTACTTAATGCCTAGGGTGGACAGAGAAAATGCAAAAACCTAGAGATGGGTTTGTGCCAGTGGGAAAACAGACTACTGACAAATGCCATAGTGTCACTGTAATTTCAGAGAAAATAGCAACTTTATTCCATTTTCAAACAACCGTATCAGAAGTCAGAAAACATCCTTCAAGTTCAGCTGTAATACAACTTGTTATATGTTCAGACAAATCCCATGCTGCTTCTGAACTGCTGTAAAGCATTAAGATAGAAGTGCCCTAAATGACTTTGGCTGCAGAGACACTAGAAATCTGGTAGGAAAAAGACATAAAATAGGATGTCAAGTAATATAAAACATTGAGAGCCATTGTGGTGTATTTTGGGCCAGTTACTCTGTCTTGCCCTAGGAAGGAAGCACCACTTTTGAAATTTTGCCAATAAGAAACAGTAGGAACTAGTCCAGGCAGTCAACAGGAGTCAACACTGACCTGAAGGCAATAATAATAAAAAGAAATACCATTTGCCTACAGGCAAGAACTGGTAGGACTACAAAACAGACAAAGTAATAGAAAATGAAGAAGCTCTGGGATTTCAAACAGAGAATTCAAACAGCCAGGCTTCTGTCACATAACACTCTAGACTTAACAATTGTTGATAAGAAAGACAAAAAAGTACCTGGAGGCAACAGAACAGAAAAGAAAGAACTGGAGAAAACCACAAAATACAAACACCTGCAAAGAGAAGTCAAAAAACTGTGAGGGTGGGTGGAGGCAAAAATAGGCCTCATGAATACAATCCTAAAAACATCTGGGACCATCACTTGAACATTATGGGCATTGACAAAATTGCCAGTGATCAATTGCAAAAGGCAGTTTAGTTTGGAACAGTTTATATCTTGCGACCAGAAAGAGACAATTTGCCATGGCCAACTCGCCACAGCCATTTCTCTGCAGCCAATTTGCTGGGAGACAACTTGCCATGACCAACTTGCTAGGGGACAATTCCATACTGGGTAACTCAACATGATAAATGTTATCTGCCATTATATCAAATAATATCAAAGAAACAGTGGTGGATAACATTTATCACATTGAGTTATCTGGCATGGAGTTGTCCCACAGTGAGTTGGGCATGGTAAGGTGTCCTTTGGCATGTTGGCTGCAGTGGGTCAGCCATGGTGAAATGGCTGTGGTGAGATGGCCATCGTGAGTTGGCTGTGGTGAGTTGTTTTAGTGACATGCCTTTAATATCATCAAACAACATCCGTCTACCTATTCCAGATCCTTGAGTATGATTCAGTAGGTAGATAAAAATGTCAAATCCAGTCTAAACATCTGACTGTGCAACCAATCATAATAATTGGCACATCAGTCTGACTAAATTCTGCTAAATGACTATTGGTTATTTTACAGTCTGTTATACCACAATTGTTCATCAGATTTACTGATGGAATAGAAAGTAAATGAATGAAAAATAGTGAGTTTCATCTGCAGCAATCAGGAGGAGAGTCCTTGAATCTTATGAAGTAAAGTAAAAAATGTTATTCTCTTAGTCTTAAAGAAAGTCATAGAGTTTATCCTTCAAGACCAGTACTGTCTATTTTTGCTGGGAATGGCTCTCCAAGGATCTCGTGCAGAATTCTTGCTCTGATTCACCAATCTAGAGATACTAGTGACCACATATGGAATTTAATGTATATTAAGTACATACTGTTTTGCAGAGTATATCTATTCACATTTAAATGCATTTATTGCATCAGTCTTTAATTCTGGATCCATCTCAGTTTGACTAAGCTAACACAATCCAATTACACAAATCTGTAAGCTTTGTAATACTTTTATAATTAGAATGTTTTCTAACAAAGAGGTATAGACATATAGAAACCAACAAGTATGGAAACAAATAATGACCTCATAATAAAATATTAAAGCTGAACATGCATTTCACAAAGCTAATAGCTGTTGTTATTCTTCTCCGAGTTATCACTATTTGTTTACTCTGATAGGAAGTCCTTCATTAACACTAACTGGGGAGTTTGAGGTTTTAGAGTAGAAAAATAATTTTTAGTATAAATGCTACCAAACAGAAATTATGTGTTTGTTAAACATCATACATGGACAATGAATAAATGAATGGATGAGATTTCTTTTAAAAGTCTGGTATATAAGTCAGGTGCCAATAAGAGAACGGCCCCTGCTATGGGATCATGTGCCATCACGTACCATCACCATCCTGACTTAAGATGCTGGTTTTGGTCAAGGTACATGTCCCCCTCCAAAAAAATATTTTAAAAGGCAGCTGTATTCTAGTATATTCTCATACAATGAAAACATCTGGTCTTGCCTATCCTTTGTTCATCAAAGAGTTCTCCTGTATACCATGTTGCTTTAGAAAGCTCATTTGCGGTCTTGTATTGATAGGGTCTTTTTGTGGGTGAAAGGAAGGAATTTTCATTTATCAAAAGGTCATCTTTGTTTATAGCTCTGGCATTCCTTTCTTTCTTTTCTTTTTAAAAACAGCTTACTTCTTTCTTCCTGATGTCTTGTGAAATTTTTCCCCTCTGAATGCCTGAATCTATTCCCATTGCTTTCTCTAATGAAACCTTTTATGTGGCTACATATTATTTGCCTCACGGACTGCTAGTGAACGAAAATGCCCTGAACAAGAATTTCATGTCATAAAAATCTTTCATCAGTCAAACAGCCCCAATAAACGTATGCATTTTCTTGGAAGAACTACCAAGGGAACGGGGCAGGCCTAAGCTGATGTTTTTAATTGTGCCCATATTCCACAGAATACTACACACTCACAAATGCTTTGAAATGTCTTGGTTGGCTTTTTAAGGCATCACAGTGTGCTTTCCTAAATAACAAATTTGCAGCTGAGAATAGGGATCGAGGCTAAAGTGATGCTGGGATTGAGCATCTTCTGTGCTGGTTTTGCAGAAAATGCAATGGTGACTTATCAGCTTCCTTTTTATTACAAGAGAACAGAGATCAAGGTATGAGAAATTACTCTTAGCTGTCATAGATAATTCAAATGTTAAATGCATAGAAAGGAGAAATGTTTTAAGTAGCAACTATATTATTGATCCAATTTTATGCTGTCTAGCTATTCCTTTAAGGGGTGCCTCATCCAGTATCTTCTGGCTCCACCCTTCTCTCTTTTACTTGTAGTTCTTTTCTAATTTGCAGGGAGATTCAAAATTTCATCTTCTAGAACCTGTGGTGGTGTCAAACTTGTGATGACATGTTATCTCCACATTACGTATTGCAACTTTTCCCCCCTTCACTAAATTGGGGGTGGGCATGGCCAGTTTGTGACACACTTGGCCCATGGGCTGCAAGTTTGGCACCTCTGTTCTAGAATTTTATTTCTAAATATAAATTAGTCTTTAGTCTAAATCTTTCCCATAAATTAGTCCTGGAAACTAAGATAGCAGGGTTCATTGCAAGACTTATTCTCTATCTTTCTCTACTCTCTTTGGATTTACCCAAAAGTAGCAAAATACTTTGTGGCTCCATTTTTTAAGAATCACAGAGGGAGCTGAAAATACCAATTTTTATAGCAGAGGAAGACAGAAAGAGAAAATATTTACCATCAGTGAGGAGTTAAAGAAAACAGAAAAGAATAGGAAAGAATAAATTTTCTTCCATGTAAGAATTGGAAACTATCTAAGTTCAAATAGATTGCTCATCCATGCGTGATGTCTGCCACTTTATAAATACTATCTCAGGCCCGAAGAGAAATAAACATCTGTGAATAACTGGTAAACATCCTGGACACAATGTAGAATGAAATCATGGGATGAAAAATCTATTTTTAGTTTAATGATAAATCAGCAGCACAACATATAATGGTTGATATAAAGGTGATCTATAAATACCACACTTGAGTAGCTGACCTGTGTGTATGTGTGCTTATACTGAATTATGATTTTTATGTTTATGATATATAAAGTATATTTTATTTGAGTATGGGTAGAGAGAGATTTCCTACAACCAAACAAGATATAATTAAAAATGATTCAGCACAAAAAAACCCCCAAATACTATATAAAACTGTCAGTAAACATCTATTGGAGTTTTCTAACTTCAGGCCTGGGGACAAAAGCCCCATTCATAGCTTTCTGAAAGATTGTTCAGGGTCCTCCAATTTTTAGGCAAGACACTGATTTATATGCACAAAAGCCCTATCAAATTTCAAATTGATTGAGATGCATTTTGAGACCATCAAAACTGTTAAATCTAATTCAGAGATTTTACTAAATTGCCTTTGAATGCCATCTCTGAAGCAAAGATTCACACAGCCTAATCACTTTCAATCTTTCTTTAACTCTTTTCCATATTTGAAGAATTATGAATTACAATCCCTGCTCACAGTTACTCACACTCTAGTCTTGACTGTTGCAATGCACTCTACATGAGGCTGCCCTTGTACAATATCCAGAAACTTCAATTGGTTCAAAATGTGGTGACCCATATTGTTTTGTGTGAGCCTAGATTTGCACATGTGTCACTTCTCCTATGGGAGCTACATTGGCTGCCAATTTGCTTCCAGATCCAATTCAAGGTGCTGGTTGTCACCTTCAACATGGCTTGGGAGGTTATTTGAAGGACCATCTTTTCTCAGTCATATCTATCCAGCCCATAAGAATGGGGAAAAGGAGAAGGCTACATGTCCCCCCACTTAAAGAGATCTATGTAATGAGACCAAGAAGAAGGGCCTTCTTTGTTGTGTCTCTCTCCCAGTTTAGTATCATTCCTGCAGAGATAAGATTGCCCCTCTCCCTTTATATTCTTTCTCAAGTACTTGAAGACATAGTTTGTCCTGGGATTCTAGAGTGGTGTAGAGCCCATGAAGTGATTGGTCTGCTTGTTGCCACCAGAAGGGTGGGAGTTTATTGATTTATTACAGCTTTTGTACATTTTAAGCTAACCAGAGTCACTGTGACTGAGTTGGGTGGCTGTTATAATTTTTTTTTTAAATAAATAAATATACAATCAGGTCCTGATTTCATCAACTCTCCTGTATATATGCATATGTCCCTTTCATAGCAGCAAAATACTTATGCTTTTACTGGAGACAGAAATTGGGAAATAATAATTACTAGGGATATGACATATGAATGCAACTAATTTGTGTTATGATGAATAGAGAAAGATTATATTTAATGATGGCTGTTTAGCATAGTGAGATATGTAGATCTTGACTACTAAAAGCAACTAAAATAAGAAGTAGAGATGTGAATGATGATGAATTGGACTGTTGTAAGTGATGCCGTGAAGCAACTTTGTTCACACAATGAGACACAATGTGTAAAAAAAGAACATTTTTAAAAAAACTTATTTAAAAAAGTTTTTTTTCCAGATTACTAGTAGATTTTTGACCCAATGCAATGCTAATATTTGGATACCCATTGCAATTTGAGCAGGAAAATCTATTGGACCCTGTCCTTCTCTATGGGGACTAGAAACCCCACAGAGCTCCAATAATCCTGCTTCTAAAAATATGGGCTTCACCAACCAACAACATGTACTGCTACCTTACATCAACTCTGAGGAAAGGAATTCATTATCTTATTATTCGATGCAGCTGCATATAAAATACATGTAGCAATGAAAAACAGCTGAACCTGCTTAATTTTGATCTGGTTTAGGATCGAGTTACCTTTGTCTTAAGTCAAAACCTCTAAGGTTTTTATCTTTAAATTTCTTTGTTAAAATTGCTGTTTTCTTTATTCCTGTTAGGTAAGTTGCTCAGAAACTTGTAGAATTGGACGGCATTCCAAATTACATGGATAAATGCATTCTAAAAATCTTTTGTCCTTAGTGTTAACTGATCTTTAGGATTTCTTTCAGTAAAAATTCCTTACTTACCCTTTGCCACTTATTTTAATCCTTCCAGTTTATCTTTAGCTAAAAATACATGTATCTAAATGTTAGATATTTGAATTATTTCAGTGGGAAATCCTGGCCAGCCCATTGGCTAATGGGCTGGGCCACACAGTATAAA
>JANHFR010010105.1:12695-23405 GCA_032468015.1 Mimophis mahfalensis | reverse complement strand
GAGTCAACCTTGAGCCTGGTGAGATTAGAACTCACACTAATTGCAAGCAGCCGGCAGCTGAGAGCAGCTCTCAGCTCCGCTAGCTACCAAGGCTCTTATCTCATTATGTGACCTAACTATTTTCCCCGCCCCTATTTACCTTTACACCCAAAGCTTCTTTCTTATATTTACAAACTCTGCCCTTCCAACTTTCCTGTCCATTGGAACCCTGCTATCAAATTGTATCAATTTCACTAATTTCTCATACTATGCTATGCTATGCTATGCTATGCTGTGCTGTGCTGTGCTGTGCTGTGCTGTTTCCATACCATACCATACCATGTTGGCCAGATCAACAATTCTATGTATGCTTTCCAATCTCAGAACAGAAGGGATTTTATGCATCCCTTAGTGAGACAGACTTGATCTACTTGAAGGCAATATCCCCAGATATATGAAGGAACTAAGAATAAAATTGGCATTTTGAATCGTCCATTAGCACCTGTAAAACCTTTGCCATTTTTAGCAAACAGGAATGGCAGTTATTTTTTAAGAACTTGCAGCTGCAGTGGCAAAGCAATGATACACAATAATCCAACCAAGCCATATCAAGTACTTGCAGAAGGGCATTTTTTTCACTCCTGAATTTTAAAGGGAAAGTTGGGGGGGGGGGTTTGTCCCCTTAGTTTTATATATTTTCGTGTTTGTACTACTGTTCTTACTTCTATCTATTCAACTGATAGCAAAATAAAGTTCTGATATTAGGCAATTGGAGTTGGAGGAGGTTTTAAGGACCAGGCTCTCATTTGTTTTGTGTAAATAGTTAATCCTTTTTAATTTAGAGTGAGGTAGGTCTGTTATCTTTACTTTTCAAGTTCCTGGAAAATCATTTGTCTGCTGATGCGTAAGTCAAATTCATGAGATTCCACAGCTGCAGAACCCCAATGAGGTTTTAGTGGAAAGGAAATCACTGCATTATTCTAAAACTCAGCTGTTTTTATGCACTGACTGCAAATCCATTGGTAAGTTACAATGTGTTAAATTACTCTAATTAAATGCTTATGTAGCATGACAGAGTTCATGATATTTCATTGCAAATTACAGATCAGGCACCAACTCTCGTAAGCAACTGGTGAATTCTTTATCCTGTTTTGTGTTTTATGCAGGCAGGGAAATGAATGGAAAGGATTAATGTTTTTTAAGTTAATTGCATTCCAGACAATTTTTTCTCCTGCTGTATGTTTTTGAAATATCTTTAGGTATCTCTGAAACTCTGGGAGTTTGTAGACAAATATTTGGTTATACAATTGTTCTGCTTGTTCCCATAATTTTTCTTCACTTGTTTTCTTTCATTGGGTACTGCCTTTATTTTGGAACGGATGTTCAAAATGTTTCAGGAGGATGCTTATTTTATTATAATGATGGGGTTAGTCATTAGTTATGACATTGGTTTTATATTTTAAGCTGTTTTGAGATCAGTTTTGTTCTTTCATTTAATTTTTTTACGATTAAAGAACAATATTGATCTTACCTGTAGAAAAGATATGTATTCGTTTTAATCACAGGTGGGCTATGGTGATCTCACTGGAATGGCTTCAAAGAGCACTTAAAAATTCTAGTTTAGAATTTTAGGTTATTCCTTCAGTTCTACATTCTATTGTAGACCATAGAATTTTTGGAGCAAGAAAGCAGTGATTATTTGCATACATGGATGCCTACACACACACACACACACACACACACACACACACACACACACTGGTACCACTGTAGTATTTTGGGGATTTTTCACACTTTTTCCTGTCAGCTATTATTTTGATTATCTACTGTGTGATGCAGCTTGTTTTTGTTTGCTGCTATTTTCACAATTACTGGTTTAAAATTGGTGTTTTTATTTTTAAATAATCTTTATTATTTCCATTTCAGTTGAACAGTTTGATACAAATGAATAACTGTCAGAGTTGCAGAAAATTCTTGAAATATATAACCGGTTGTAGCTGAAAAGAATGTGCAATAGCAATAGCACTTAAACTTATATACTGCTTCACTGTGCTGTTTAAGTGGTTTACCCCAACAATCTGGGTCCTCATTTTACCAATCTTTGATGAAAGGCTGAGTCAACCTTGTGCTGGTCAGGATCAAACTCCTGGCAGTGGGCAGAGTCACCCTGCAGTACTGCATTCTAACCATTGTGCCACCATGGCTTTTGTACATGCTGTATACAATCTCTTTTCATCATAAGGCACTTCACAATCCATGTCTGAATAGGTACTATGACAAGACAAATTATGCACTTTTAGATTCCAGATTGTATATCTCCATAGCAAATCAAGGACTTGAATAGTTTGGTACACTCTAACATGTTTTAATATCAATCAGTGTATAAATGGGGTTAAGATACTAAATTTAATTTAATTTAGAATTTGAGAACTAGTAAAAAGTAGCCACTTGTAATTTTCCAGTTCTCTTAAATGTATGAACCACTTCCCTTCTAGCTCATAAGCTCCCTTCTGTATTCACTACTAAACAGCTCCTATAAAAGAAATCATGCCAGATTATTCAGGCAAGCTTAACAATATTTATTTATTCTCAGAATCATATTGTAAGGAGAGGGAAGGAGAGAGGGTGGGGAGCTTCCCAACTCTGGACTTATATAGAAATATGACAATATTTACCTTTATTCTAAGATAAATATATGGACATCCTGTATAGGAACATCTGGTGATAAAGGCCAATACTGCCATTCTGTAAATACACCCGAAGGCAAATGTAATAGATCTCTTTTGCACAACACTCGTCCATTTCAATAAACATTTTGCTTTAGAAAAGACCCTGAAGACTTCAGCTCTTACAAACCTTGGTGAAATGTTTGCCCAGCAGCATCTAGCCTGTCTTGGTGACCTTGAAAACCAGCAAAATCAAACAGTTTAGTCTTTGGGTAGGAGGCTACTAAGAAACTCAAGGATTATAGACACTGGATTTTAAAAAACAAAGGCAGAAAAAAAGGAATGGACAATCATTTCCATATACTGTCGGTGCTAAGAAAACAACAGTTTGAAGCAGTATATCAGTTACATAAATAAAGTAATAAGACCACGTTTGGACATGCAATTATCAAATGTTTGGCTTAACTGGAAGAATGTACTTTCACCCTACTTAAGACTCTTTTTTAATGGATGTTTTGGGTAATGTACTCAAAATTAATTCCTTTAAAGCCATCAAAGAATAAACTGCATTTATTGTTTTAAATTATACAGAAAACACTTTTCAGCTTTTTTGTTGGGGTGGGGGGAGACATACTGCTCACTTCACAGTACAGATTCATTACACCAGAAATAGCTCATAATTACAATTAAACTTAGTGTCAATTTGCCCCAATTCATTCCCTAATCTGAAGTATGTCTTAGGGGGAAAAAACCCTCTAGAGCTCAATTCTTGCTTGCACATTTCCCTGGGGGAAAAAAACCCCAAACTCTTGTCCATTGCAGAGGAGGTGTTTCTTTTCTTCACTCTGAAATTCAGAAATCCCATCAAAAAGAACCTTCTGCAGAAAGGCTCCAAATGCTGCCTACATTATATGATCCTGCAGATCTTCTCTCCAAGGCTTTAAAGAGCAATACAACAAGCTGCTCGTTTTGTACAAGGCAGGATGAAAGAAGAAATGGCATTTCTGTATCAAAACTCACCTTGAAAGTCATTCAGCTGTTCCTTAAGTTGTCTAATGTTTTACATAATATTTTTTATTGTTTCCTGTTGTCCATAGTAAACGTTTTCTGTGATGGCTTATGCAATCATTCAATACATTATTTCTAATAATGTTTTGCAAGACTACTTTTTGCCCTGCCTATAGTGCCTTCTTAGATGGCTAACTTCCTAGGTGATCAAGAACCCTTACTTTTCACATATCTGAAGACTGTGCTTAGGGTAACAAATACTGATCAATTACAATGGTCATTCTGAACAGAGACTAGATAAAGTATGCAGACTCCTAAATCTAACATCCTTATCCTTTCCTTCCCTCCTTCCCAAAGCTTCTCATATTGTAAGAAGCCATTTTCAGTTATCAAAACATGCCTTTGAACTTTGCTGTTTAATTAGAAACAGTGTTTAATCATTAAACCACAGAAGGAAGCAAAAACATCTAACATATTACATTTTACAATTGCCCTACACTACCACATGCAATTCCCTAATGAGATACTTTTTGTGTGTTTCAGAGGTTTCCAGTCTGGAATACTGTTTGTTTTATTTACAAGCCTGACTTTTCTTTGCCTTCCAAAAGAGGCATAGAATCAAACTCACACGAAATATTAGTACCACTTTATAAAACCTTAGTTAGAAGACCATACCTGGAATATTGCTTCCAGTTTTGATCACCACACTACAAAAATGATGTTGAGGCTTTGGAAAATGTGCAGAGAAGAGCAACTAAGAGGATTAAAGGCCTAGAAACTGAAACATGAAGAATAGTTGCAGGATTTGGGTTTGGCTATCTAGAGGAAGAAGGACTAGGGATGACATGATAGCAGTATTTCAGTATTTCAGCCATAAAGAAGAGAAGGTCAACTTATTTTCCAAAGCACCTGAGGGCCGGGCAAGAAACAATGGATGGAAACTAATCAAGGAGAGAAGCAACCTAGAATTAAGGAGAAACATTCTAACAGTGAGAACAATTAACCAGTGGAACACCTTGCCTTCCATTGTTGTGGGTGTTTCATCACTGGAGGTTTTTTAAGAAGAGACTAGACAGCCACTTGTCTGAAATGGTATAGGGTCTTCTGCTTGATCAGGGAGTTAGACTAGAACACCTCCAATGTCCATTCCAGCTATATTCTAACTCGGAGAAATGCACAAAATACAATCATGTGACCATGGGTATGTGTGGAGCCATTATAATTCCAAAATCATAATTAGTTACAGAGGTATCTGTTCTAACTCTGAATGATCCTTAAGTAACTGGTCGTAAGCCAAAGATCTGTATCATTATTGAAGGAATATGTAACATAAAAGCATAGACCAATTGAGAATGAATGCAGAGCCCATATATGAACTCTAGCCTCCTCTCTTCAAGAGGAGCCAAGAGATAGCCATGAGGGTGTTGCAAGTATTTTCTTTACAGAACAGAGCTGTTTGCATATCCATTCTGTCTCCTATTTCTGACTATGCTTATAACTCACATTCCATATCCTTCCTGGTCCCTCCAACTTGCAAATATAGGCATGCAATTAGATTGGATCCACAACTGTACATTATAGCAGCATGTTATTTCTTTGCTTTGAATTTTCCTTGATAACCACTGTTGTATAAGGTATTCATCTATTATTTTTAATTATCTCAATTTGTCTAAGCAATTACTTTGTTAATATGTCAATATGCTTTTATTTGCCCAAAGATGCACTGATGGCAACACACATTCCTCTAATCTGCCTAAAGAAATATAAAGGCAAAATTGGCAGCAGCATACAAGTTTAATAAATAAAATAATAAATTAATTAATACTGTTTTGCAAAAAAAATGAATTAGGAGAGAAAACTAAATCCTAACATAATACTGGTAATAGTGCATTTTATCAAACTGCATTCAAAGGAGCTTTCTCACCCTAGGGGGTAGAAGGCTGAATCCCAAATTAGAGATGTATTCTTAGAATACAACTATCGATTACTTCCATAAACATACATGTTGAATGTAATCTATAAAAGATAGGATTGAAATTGGTAGTATGTACTACAGATAGTAATGTAATTTCAGTGGCATTTATATATCTGTCATAAGATTGTGAGATGTTAGACCAAGCTAAATTAAAAATATGCTAGGGAATTCCAGGAAGTTTGGCATTCAGGCAAATCAGCCATCAACAGACACATACAGATAAACAGCATTTACACAATATTGAAAAGAGACAATAAGAAGTTAAAAAGGAAAGAAAAAGACCAGAATACCTCCTTCTTAGCTATCTATACCTCAATGATTACGATTAACAACGATCAAGCAATAAGCAAGAAAACCACACCCTCATCAACTCTTAAAAAGGCAATCTTTTGCATAAACAGAGAGCAAATCACACTCCCTTTTAAGCACTGAAGGTATTACTTAGTCTGGTAAGTACTAAATTTGCAGTCAAGGTCCAATAATATCAAGACCTTCATATATCTGGCATACATACATGCATGCATGTAGTCCTCAAATTGCAACAGCAATGGAGACTGGAATTTCCATTGCTATGTGGTGGGGCCATAAAGTCTGATATCACATGACTGTACCACTTAGTGATGGCAGCCCTGTAGTCCCCCATTGCCATCATTAAGCAAGCACCTCCTTGCAACTTCCTGCTGGCTTCAAACAACCAAAGTCAGTGGGGACTGGAAGGTAGATAAATGTAGATAGATAAGATCTGTATGGGACGAATTGCATGAATGTGCATTAGTGGCAGGAGATGCTGGCATGAGAATGGCGGGGGTGACCTTGCCTGCCAGCTTCCCTATTGATTCTGCTTATAGGAATCTGGAAGGCAGAATACAGACTGCAGTCATGTGACCACAGGATGGTGCACCATTATAAGTGCAAATAAGTAGTCAAGTGCCCAGATCATAATCATGACTGTGGAAGTGCTGGGTCATAGGTCTTGAAAAGTTCATGTACTAGTAGTAAGTACTACTCATTCAGCTCCATTGTAACTTTGAAGGTCGTTGAACAAGGTATCATTAACAAAGGATTACATGAGAGTGGGATGGGGGGGTATACATACATAAATACATACCTCAGAAGAAAGGTATACAGTATTGTAAAAATTCTCCGTATCTTGGGGAAGAGTAACTGAAATGATAATATAGAAATATTTCCAAGCATTTCAGAATGTATTTACAAGTGGGGTACAATTTCTCTTTCTGTTATAGCCAAGAAAGTAATCATTCCACACTTCAGTTCTCAAGAATGTAAATTCCATATTCAAATTGCCTTACACAGTTCACATAAATTGTTATACAGAAATAACAAGACAGAACAAAATTATATCTGTCTGCCTCTGCAATCCTTTTAATGAATTTTGCTTAGAAAAGGCCTAAATTTTGCCATGTTATATTATTACTTCAGCTGCAAAGCTATACTTTTAAAATTAGTTTTCACATAGGGTGGAAAGTTATGATAATATTGTAGGTTTATTTTGGAATGGCTATTGTGTAGATATGTTGCTATTTGAATTGAGATTATTTTTGTAACACAATATAAACAATATGTATACAATATATACAAAATGCCAACTACCATACCATATTAGAACCAGCATATTAGAAGAATACTACATTCCAAGCATGGGGCAATTAAAAGCACAAGTTTGTACTAAATAATTCCAAGAAAGAAACGGTGATAAAATAAAATATTCTTGGTAGGTATTTTACACAACTGAACACAATAGCTGAAAGATTCTATACTTTTTATTAAGGTAAATAGGCTAATATAATGTTGGAAAAAACATTGAATTGGTCACCCATAGTATCTTTTTTCTAGTGGAATTTATAGCATTTCCTCTTCCATTTTGTTCTCAAAACTATGTTTACGTTAAATGTTTCTGAAGAATAGTGAGAAACTTCATTTGATTCAATGAATTGTTGCATATTGCCAGCATTTGTAATCATGTCCAGGAAGGGTAGTGAGATGTTGTTTTCTTCTTCTCTGTTAAATTGGATTTGTTTGAAAATATAATTGATGGTTCTGTGGGTGTTTTCTAATTGGTCCTTTTTATTGTGGTGAAGGTGTTGTCTATATGTCTGATCCATATTTTGGACTGTATTTGTCGAACTGCTATGGCTTCTAGATGTTGCATATGATAATGACTTCCCTATAAGTCCTGAAAGTGATGATCCCATAAGTATACCTTTGTTGGTAATTTTGTCCATCAAATTGGAAGTATATGGTTAGGCAGAAGTTTATGAGATCCATAATCTTGGGTGTTTCAATCTTCATGTATTTGGTAAAGTCAGGTGTGCTGTGGAACAATGTGGTCATAAATTCTTTGGCTAATTCCAGATCTATAGAGATGAACAGGGCTGTGACATCAAACAAGACCCTGATTTCATCCTAATCTATAGTCCCATCTCTGACTGTTTGAATGCACTGTTATGTAGAGTTGATGGAGTGTTTGCTTCCTCTTGTGAGGTGCCCAAGCTTTTTTGTTAATTCTTTTTGTGATACTGTATTTAGAGGTCCCCAGAAATGATACAATTAGACGGAGAGGTATGTCAGGCTTGTGTAATTTGGGACATCCATAGAAGCATGAAAAGATGAGTCCACTGAGTCTCATCCTCCACTGTTCCTGTTTGGTAATTTAGCCTTTCTTACAGAGGTCACTAATAGTTGTTTTAATCCAGATGTCCACTTTTGTATTCTGTTAGTGTTCACTGGATGTAAGCTTCTTTGTCTTCTAGTATTTCTTTTACTTTTTGTAAATATTGTACTCTACCCATTATAACTGTGGTTTGGTCTTTGTCTGGAGGTAGGATGATGAGGGTTGCATGTTGTTTAGTGCTAAAAGAAGTATCTGTTTAACGATAGTTGGGAGTTTGTGCTGGAAGTAGTTTTCCTTTCTCAATATTGATTATGGTTTCCATTGCAGAATTTACAAAAAAAAAATCTGCGGTAGGAGGAAAAACATAGTTTTTAATCAAATTGAAAATGGTTAGAAATAAGCATTTCCATATCATGTATCATCACATTTTCAAAAACCAGTATCAGTCATCTACAGAAACAATACTACATGGAATAGAAAACTATCAACTGTGTTTATTTTGCCTGCAAAAATCCATTACCAATTTCTATTCCAAGATCTATCATTTTAGTTGAACTTTTCTTTTAAAAACCTACCTATGTCTTCCTGGGTCTGTTTCTTATTTGAAAATCTTCCCAAAACCAGAGGTGGTATGGAGCCAGTTCCGACAGGTTCTGGAGAGCCGGCAGGTTCTGGAGAGCGATAATTTTGACTGGTTCGGAGAACCGGCAAATACCACCTCTGATTGGCTGACACTAGCAAATACCACCTCCGATTTGCTGATAGCATAACCACACCCACACCCACAGAACCGGTAGTAAAAAAAAATTGAATCCTACCACTGCCCAAAACCTTAAATGGGATAGAAAAGACATTAAAATTTCATTTAAAATATTGAAATATAATTCAAATGAATTCTGAAAACACAAACCCACCTTCTCAGTTGGTTGGTTTTACACTGATATGTATAATCAGTTAAAATCAGGAACTAGAAATTCTTCACCTGCAACTGATATTTCCAAGAAGTAATGCACAGGTGTGATTACTTTTGAAATTCTCCTTATAATGTTAGCCATCTGACATTTTAAGACATTAAAGAAAGCAAGAAGGAATATGGATGGAGAAAAATGCAATCAATATATTTATTCAGATTAATCATGATTCCATAATCATAACTTCTATACTTACATTGGAAGTCGGAGCTAAACATAAGGGTGGCATTTACATTATGATGTCATAGTACATGTGCCATCATTTTGACACAGTCTCAGTTTGCTGTGATCACTTGTATGTTATAATCCTTAATACATCTGGAACATATAAGCAGAGTGCATTAGTACAGTTGTACAGATGGCATCTTTTACAATATTCTTAATAATAGCAACAGATGCAATCTAATTGATTTTCAGGACTCTGATTTAAGGCTTTATTCAGCTAACATAATAAGGCAGGTCCTGACTTGTAAACAGTTTATATACCACCAGTAAAGTAAAAACACCATCTGTTTAGCTATTCAGGAACAAAAGATAAGAACAAGGTAGTTATTTATAGATCAAGGGCTTGGGTTCTGTAGAAGAGAGTAACAGCATGATTTTATTTTTTATTTTTTGGCATAATTATATATCCATTCTCACACATGTTTTTACTCTTACTCATTTTCAGCAGTAATTGAAAGCTATCTAGTTTATTTAATCAAGTACTTTTAAGCCTGGGAGATAAACTACTCATCAGCTATGTTTTAGGTCAGTACATTTCATCTTCATATTCTAACAGCCATGAAGCTAGAAACATAATTTGCTTTCACAAAGACCAACCAGATCTTTTCAGTTTTGAGCAGGGAAATTAAACTTTGGTTATTTCTCAGAACTTGACAAGGGAGGAACAAATGAGAAAAGGCGGCTGCAATAAGTCCAGGCCTAATTATAGTTTGAAGGAGAAGGAAGATCAATACCACATTGCTGTCTCTGGTACTTTTCTTGTTCACAATAGCATTATATTAGCTCTTAAATCAGTTCTGGTCAATGGACACAGAATAGCCCAAAGAACGTTTCACCTTTCCCAGATTGATTCAAGGCAATGAGATACCAAGCTGAACTTTCCAGCTTCTCTTAATAAGCTATTTCTACTTAGATCTTCCACCACCACCTCCTCCTGCTGCTGTTGCTGCTGCTGCTGACACTACTTGCTGTTTCCTTTCTATTAGATTCTATAGTCAGCACCACCTTAATTGCTTCTGATGAAGTGCGTGCTGAAATGAAAGCTATAAAGGGGATGCCAGGCAGGCAGCTTCTTGGCAACTCTTACAAATTAATGTCTAGAACAAATGTCCCATCTCTCAAATAGACATAGCTTCTTGCATTGCTTCTTACAACATTTCAGGGATGCCAGCTCAGCAAATACGAGCAAGCTAGATGATCAGAACACAGAGGTCCTTTTGGAGGATTGTGTACAGTGGGGGGGGGGGGGGGGGG
>JANHFR010010104.1:254684-273154 GCA_032468015.1 Mimophis mahfalensis | reverse complement strand
CGTGCGCAGGCCCACTGGCAGTTGGTTCCACCAGGTGGGCGCTCCCACGGAAAAGGCCCTTCCCCTGGGCACCACCCAACGGCATTCTAGGGCCGACGGCACCCGGAGAAGGCCCTCCCTATGTGAGCGGACCGGGCAGTGGGAGGCTGGCAGCAGGTGTCCCCTTAGGTATTCCGGACCCAAGCCATTCAGGGCTTTATAGGTAAGCACCTATAGGTTAGCTAGTGTCAGAGCTTGGCAATAATCAGGACTGGAAATAAAAAAAAAATTCCCTGAGCTCTGATTGCTTAAGATTTATTAGGAAAAAATATTGATAATATACCACCACATTCTCTAGGGAACTGTAGTTCTGCTTCTTTGAGTCTGAAGAGTATAAAGATACTTCAAGTAGATATTGAAGAAAATGAAGAATGAATATTGATAGCTGTTTCCTTGGTCTTTTAATATCATAATGAATGAGATACACAAATTTGCCTCCGCTGTTTCTGAAAAAAGTATATTCCAGCTTGCACTATTCTATTATCTACACCAGTGGTTCTCAACCTGTGGGTCGCAACCCCTTTGGGATCGAACGACCCTTTCATGGGGGTTGCCTAAGACCATCAGAAAACACATATTTCCGATGGTCTTAGGAACTGAGACATGGTTCCTCTATGTTGGGGGTCACCTCAACATGAGGAACTGTATTAAAGGTTCGCGGCATTAGGAAGGTTGAGAACCACTGATCTACACTCATAACTAAAATAGTGGAAAGGTTGAGACACTAGAGAGCTGCGGAGAATTATCTTCATATTACAGTGGAACCTCGGTTTACAAATGCTTCAGTTCGCGACCAATTTGGTTCCTGAACAAAAAAAACAGCTGAAAGTTGGACTCTGTTCACAAACAAATTCTCGGTTTGTGTCCAAACACAGCCAGAAGAGGAAATAGAAATCGACACTGGGCGGGCAGTACTGCAACCATTTGCTGGCCAGCTCAGTTCTGCAATGCTCCCAGAGCCCTGTGGGGTAAGCAGAGCCATCCACCACCGCTGGGTCTCCAGACAGGGAGAGAGGAGAAGGCAGGAGATGCCTCCACTTCCCTTCACTTTGTGCTGGCTGGATTCTTTAGCTCCTGGGTAAAAAGGGCAATGGGGAAGAGGGGGTAAGTAGAGCAAAACAAGCGGCACAAAGTGAAGGGAAGTGGAAGTGTCTCCTGCCTTCTCCCCTCTCCGTGGCTGGAGACCCAGTGATGGAAGATGGCTCTGCTTATCCCACCGCTCTTCTCCATCACCTGTGCCAGCTGGATTCTTTTTACCTAGGAGCTAATGAATCCAGCTGGCACAGGTGGCACAAAGTGAAGGGAAGCGGAGGCATCGCCTGCCTTCTCCCCTCTCCCTGGCTGGAGACCTGGTGGTGGCGGTGTTTAGCTCTGTTTACCCCCTCTTCCCATCACCTTTTTTACCCAGGAGCTAAAGAATCCAGTCAGCACGGATGGCGCAAAGTAAAGGGAAGTGGAGGTATCTCCTGCCTTCTCCCCTCTTCCTGGCTGGAGACCCAGTGGTGGCAGATGGCTCTGCTTACCCCGTGGGGCTCTGGGAGCATTGCGGAGCTGAGCTGACTGGCGAATGGTTGCAGCAGTGCCTGCCGGTGTGCTTTTGACAGGCGGACCCAGTTTAGATTTTGGGGCCTGGATGTGCAGCTTGCTTGGTGGAGGAGGAGTGGCAGCCTGTGAGATCTCCCCAACCCCGGGGGTTTAAAGGATTTTACTGTTACACTTTGTGTTCTGTGGCATATTTAACTACAGTACATCTGTGAGCTTCAAACTCTTCAAACTCTTTTAAAAAACATGAAGTTCATAGGAATCTGGAATGGATTAATCGCATTTCCATACAATCCAATGGGAAAAAGGTTTTGGTTTACAACCAACTTGGTTTACAACTAAAGTTATGGAACCTATTGTGGTGGTAAACTGAGGTTCCACTGTACCTGGATGTTGCAAGTAAAAGGCTACTAAAAAAGGCTACTAGGATTAATCAAGTGTACAGGTACAGATTTGGTGAAACCTGGCTCAGTAGGAATAACGAAGAGAGATTTTGGACTCCTAGTGGACAATCACTTAAATATGAGCCAGCAGTGTGTAGCAACAGCCGAAAAAGCTAACCCTATCTTAGGTTGCATTAAAGAGGGATCAAATGAGGTATTAGTAACGTGTTATAAAGTCTTAATAAGATCACACTTTGAATATTGAATCCTTGTTTGGTCGCCATATTATAAGATCTAAGAAAAAGATTTATAGACTTTGGAACGAGTGCAGAAAAGAGCAACAAAGTTGATTGGGGGGATGGAGGCTAAAACATGTGAAAAATGGTTGCAGAATTGGTCTTGTGTGGTCTAGTGAAGAGAAGTACTAGTGGTGACATGTCCATAGCACTGTCCGAATATTTTGTGGGTCTGCCTCAAAGAAAAAGAGATCAACCTATTTTCCCAAATACCAGAAGGTAAGACAAGAAACAATGGATGGAAACTAATCAAGGAGAGAAGCAACCTAGAAGTAAGGAGAAATTTCCTAACAGAAGAGTTAACCCGTGGAACAGCTTGTCTTCAAAAATTGTGGGTGCTTCATCACTGAAGGCTTTTAAGAAGAAACTGGACAGCCACTTGTCTGGAATGGTATAGGTCAGGGTCTGCAAACTGTGGCTCTGGAGCCACATGCAGCTCTTTCGACCCTCTGCAGAGGAAAAGACAAGTTAGGAGTAGATTTTTAACCTTTGCTTGTCTCCTCCAGCACTTGTAATTGTCAGGGATGGTTCCGAGCCAAAAATACAAGAAGGTTCTCCACCTCATAAAAGAGTAATTAACTGTTTTAAATGGCTTAATTCTGGTATGCAATATGTATTGCCATCTAACCACGCCCTGTCAAGTTTCTCTAGGAGTTTCTGTGGAATTTGAGCCAGTGAAAGGAGTGATTTTGCTAAACTGAACTAAATAATAACTACTCTGAGTAGAAATAGCATATTCATGTACAGAATCAGTGGTGGGATTCAATTTTTTTACAACCAGCTCTATGGGCATGGATTATGCTGTTGGCCAATCAAGTGGTATTTTCTGGTGTCGGCCAATCAGAGGTGATATTTGGTGGTTCTCTTAACCAGTCAAAATTATCGCTACTGGTTCTCTGGAACCTGTCAGAACTGGCTGAATACCACCTCCGTATAGAATATTCTGATTACAGATGCAGCACTGTTGGGAAACGTCAGATAGCTGGTACCGGTAGTCCTTGATTTATGATCACAATTAGCCTATAGCCTGTTGTAAGTAAGACATTTGTTAAGTGAAGTTTGCAGCTTTTCTTGCCTCATTTGTTAAGTGAATCACTGAAGTTGCCAGATTAGTAACATGGTTGTTAAGTCAATCTTTTCCATTGACTTGCTTGTCAAAACATTGCAAAAAGTAATCACATAACCTCAGGAACTGCAACTATCATTAATAGGAACCAGTTTTCAAGTACCCAAATTTTGATCATGTGATCTTGATGATGCTACAGTGGTTATAAGTGAAAAACAGTCATAAATTCTTTTTTTTCAGAGCCATTGTAACCTCGAATGGTCACTAAATGAACTGTTATAAGTCGAGGACTACCTGTACTACTGCTGTGTGAAATAGATGAAGCGTAAGACAAGTGTGTAAACATTGTGTAAAAACCACATATGCTCATTAAAGACAACATGGATTGCTGCAAAAAATATTTCTGTTGTGGCAACGACGGAAAGTTATCTGTCTTTTACTTTTGCTGGCAAAACAATATGAAACCAGAAATATTTTTTTTTCTTATTCCTTTTTCTTTTGAACACCGAATGACTAATAGCAGGACTGCTTGATGGAAAGAGGCCACTTATGTTGTGCTGTGGTTGCTGTTCTTCTACTGCCATGAATGCCCAGGCATTGAGGGAAAGGGAAAAATTTGCAAAACTGACTATTGCCTAGAGAATGTGGGCAACTACATTTTTTTCCTCCCAGAATTCAACCAAATTATGTGCATATGTTGGAAGTTTTTCATATACCTATAAACAACATTTTCAACATACACTCCTGTAAAACTAATAGAGAGAAACCAGAAGTTGCCTATGTTGATAATCCAAAAAGACTACACCCACCTCCTTATTCTCAGCGTTGAACAGCTTCTTCTATTTATAAAATAGCCATGATTGTATTATTTACTTCTTAAAAACGTTAGCATCCATTATGAAAGTAAATACTTTGTTTGTTTTAGCTATGTTGAATAAATACTGTGACCAACCACTTCCCCTGTTTCTGAGAATACATAAACTGGCTTTATGTAAACCTCAGAACAGTTGGTTAAACTATAAGTTTGAGTTATATGATAGTTAAAAACCATGATTTTGCTCCCAACTTTTATTAGCATGTAGGTGAACAAAACAAAAAGATTTTTGAGGAAGGAACAAAACAAATCCTTTCTTTTCAGGTATCAGATTAAAATCCATTGTATTCGCTGGTCTTTCAATGCATAACATAAAAACCTAGTTATGATCAGCAATTTTGCCTTAACATCTGTTTTAAGTTATTATTGTTACAGTTGCAACAAGTGGTTTTAGTCAGAATATTGAATATTTGGTTTTCAATTCTTTTAAAAGATTTAAAATTAACCATTGTCTAAAATAAGTCTGAAAAGTATGGAAGCAAACAAAGCAAAGAAGAAATCCAATGCATTTTTCTTCTTGGATTGGTTGTTGCTTTAATTTTTCTTAATTTCTCAATTTAAATATTGAAATAGTGTGAGAATGAACAGGGAATAAATAAGCTAATTATTTAATTAACTAATTAACAGTAGAATGAGAAACTTTATTGTACAGTGGTGTAATATTTATTGTACAGTGGTGTAATATTTAGTTACCTATGGGGTTACATTCCTACAAAGAATGTATACATACTGGAAGGGCATTTGTTTTCTTGATAATATTATTATGTTAATAAATGTGCTAGATGAAAAAGCTTTTTTGTCTAGGCAAGGATGCCATTATTTGATACTATGTTGATTTTACAACACCTCCACAGAACAGGTTTTATCAATTAAAATGGCACTTATAAAATATTATTAAGGTACCAAAATGAAATTGAGAGGAAATGTCATTTCAGAATTACATTCCAACCTACTATTAGTACACTGAATCAGTAACTCTCATTAAACCTAATTAAATCTAATACTGACTGTAAGTTGTTCCTTATTTTATTTTATTTTATTTTTTTGTATATGATTTGGGGATTAGCTTAAATTGAAGACAGACACAGTAACTACAGTTTCTTTTACATTAAAAATATAATCAAAAAGGTCTGTATTCCTACATAAAATAGAGTATGGGATAAGAGAATGAGAAATATGTAAATGTAATGCACAAAAAAGAGACCAAAGGTTAAGAAACAGAAAGGAAAGGAAACAGACAGCGATGTTAAAGAAAGCAAAATGCACTCTGACTAATTACCATGAAAAGCATGATAAATCATGGACATGTATCCTTGACTTTTGACTGATAGAACCTGCTGAGTGCAGTTTTTTATGCATGGCTGCCTCTTCATCTAATTTAAACTAGCATCACCATCAGTACAAAAAATGGAGCACAAGAGGAAAAAAAGAGAGAATGCAAAAACATTTCTATTGCTGTTGTGGATAGCTTCTTAAATTATTACATTTGGCTCCCCAAAATAAAATGCAATAAGCGTGAGTTAAGTGTTTAACTTACTTTAGTAAGGTAGGAAATTCTGACTGCTTGGACTGTCAGCTGACAAACTACATGGTTGGCTTTCTGCTAAAGTAGATTTTATTAGTGGCGAGCTGAAATAATTTTCCCTAAACTTTATTCTAGCTTTACCTTCTATCCTATTTTTCAGTTCATATATTTCATAATTACTTTTCAGTTGTGATGGATCTTGGATTCCTCCTACTATCACTAGCCATTGTCTCTGGATCATGTCATCTTCTTATAGGCCATGCAACACTTCTATTTTAGCTTATCCCAATTGCTGCTAGAGTTGGGCTTCAGGTAGTTTGCTGCCAAGCCTGCTACTTCTGTATATGCATTTATCACTTTATTATTTCATTGCTTTGGTCTGGAGTCTTTCCTTGCTGAATTGTTTTTCGCTGGCATTCACCTATACTCTACTGAATCCCTTCTGTTCTCCTTGAAGCTCTTACTCATGAAGCTCCTACTCCTCTTCACAGGTATAAAGTAAAAGCCTAGCTGCTGGGGTTAATTTTTGATCCACAATGCATTAGCAGACAACTAATAAAAAGTATCACTGAGTATGTCTCTAGGAAGCACATTGGACATATTTTTCCCTGCCTACTACTTTAATCTAGTTTATTGGAAACCCAGCATATCAGAATTAATCAAGCTTCCCTTCCAAATAAATTGTGTTCTTAAATTAAGCACTTTTCATTTAATTCAGAGGTGAGTGGAAGGATATAACTAATTTGGAATGTTTCTACATAGTAATTTTAATGGTTATAAAATGATACCTCATTCATACACACGTTTATCTATGAATCAAAGGGCTTTTATTCTCCACTGAAATGATTGGTTATGATGATTTTGTCCAAAATTTTTGGTAGAATAATTTTTAATTAAATTTTTCACCTTAGTCAGGAGTTGTTTATTCATATAATGTTCTAAAAATTTGGGCATTATGTGTTTTCTATTGGGAATTGTACATATTTGTTGTGTCTATTAAATTGCTTGGGGTAAATATTTTCTGTACATTATGGAATTACAAATAGGCCTTTACTCATTGTGTTATAATAAGAGTTTGTGTTGATCAAAATTGAAAGTGCAGTATTGTAATAGAAACTATTACAGAGCAGAAGAGTTGCATGCGAAGAGTTGCATGCATTCTGTCTAGTAATATTTTCCATATTTGTTTAAAATTATATTAATAATTTCTTCTTGACTGACATTCAGGTTGTCAGAGGAACATTTTAATGTATACTGTTGTTTAAAACCCTATAATGTAACTTGCTGTCTGCCCATTCACTGAACCAATCCCTCTATTAAAACACACACAAAAGTGTAATGATTCTTTAGTATAGGGTTTTTTTGGGTCATTCATTATATTTGGATAGAAAATAAAGAGGCACTGTTGCTTTTTTCAGTGAGAAGAGTAAACACTTTATTTCAAAAGGTACTTCTTCTGCCTGCCTACCTTCTGTCAGTCGTGCCAAGATTGCTGAATTTTATTTTATTATTTTAAGACATTATTCAAGATTGAATGACAAATACAAGTCCCCAATCAAATAGTCAGTGACATATTGGGAATTATTTTTGTCTTAAGCCTGCCATTGATGTAACCTTCACAATAGTATTTTTTGTTAACTGAGACAGGTTTTTACAAAATTAGTGTTGACATGTACTGTGTATTATTTTCTGAATTTGTATGAAACAGTTGAAAATACTGAATAAAAAAAAACACTTTAACAAAAAAGTGTTTTGTGATGCTGTGGGAAACATCTTCTATGCCTTATATTATTTCCTCTGTGAGAAAGAAATTGGTTAACTACTACCAGTATGTAGACATCATGTTACGTGTTTTTTAAATTCTAGATTCCTGAATACAGTCATCTATATGAAACAAGGAGACACAGTTTAAGTTCTTGTAAGTACTATTCAGCCTTAAAGACCAGTTAGTGATAGACATCCTGATTAGGTGTTAAGGAAGGTAACATCAAATGGAACCAAGGAGATTCAGTTGAAAAACTTTCATAGCACTAGCCTTGTGAAAGAAAAAAGCAAATCTAACCACTTACTTATCACATTTATTTATTTATTTATTTATTTATTTATTTATTTATTCATTTATTCATTCATTCATTCATTCATTCATTCATTCACTATCCTTTATACATCACTGTTGTCTATAAAGGAATCTATCTAGGGTTATAAAGCAATATCAGCATTTAGTTCTGTTCTACAGAAGCACCATTGAGAGTGTCCTGACATATGGCATTCTTGCATGGTACAGGAGCAGCTCTGTAGCAGATAAAAAAGCCCTACAGAGGATCATGAAAATTGCTTAGAACATCATTGGGCTCCAGTTACAAGCCCTAGATGACATCTTCGCATCTCACTGCTTGAGGAAGTCACATAACATTCTCAGAGATCCTTCCCATCCTGCTTACCATCTTTTTGAACTGTTGCCCTCTGGCAGAAGATATAGAACAATTAATACTTGGACCACATGTTTTCTGAATAGTTTTTATCCCAGAGCTATAATTGCACTTAATAATGAACTTAAGGATCATCATTAGTCTGTTGCGCAGATGTTTGTGTTTTTAGGGGGGAATTTGGTGGGCAGGGTGTTTTTGGAGATTGTTATGTATGTGGATGTTGGGTCTGGTCTTTGGGTGTTTGTGAATTTCCTTTGTGTATACTGTGTATATATGTTCAATGACAATACATTTCTAAATCACAGAAACAAATAAAACAATAAAGGTATATCTGGTTTTCTAATACTGACAAATATGGAAGCTAAAAGTATATATGCAGTCAGATGACTATCATTTACTTGAGAAAGTTTGTCTTATAGGTGCAAGGGTATCATCTCGTTTTAAACTGCTGTGCTTCATGAGACAATTTGAGAACTTATCATGCTAATACATAGAGAGAGCTCCAAAATTAGGACACCATTAGCAATCAATCCTATACTGAACCATCTGTTGGTCACAAAGACAGGTTAATAAGAAGCAGGTCCTACCAGAGCAATTGAATAATACACAGGTTGGACAAAGTTATGGTGTTGATGCTGCCAGAACTATCTGAAACTGTAATCCTGGTTCTGCCAGAAAACCAGCAATGTAAACGCATGCTGTGTCTACCCACAGACAATATCTATTTTATCACATCAGTCTGTTGTGTGAACAGATTGATCCATATCAAGTCTCAATCTGATTTGGCACGTCTAAACCTTATGGCAAGTCTTTTAATATGAACACAAAATTGCTTCATTTGATGAATGTGGTTCCATTCCTTTTCTTTTCTTAACAAATGCAAGCAATTATCATTTTTAAGGGAGTGGTATGTGCCATGTGTGAATAATATTTAAGATAGAACAAGGCTTTCTATGCCTTACAAATTCATGCTCATGAACATGTATCACTTCAGCATCTGCCTTTTGGTTGGAGGTTGCAATATATGCTCTAAACCAAGTATTAAGCTAGGTAACATATCTTAAAATTTTCTGCCAAATTACCTAAGAAATACATAACATTATATTCCTTATTTTAGTATCAAAAATCATGAAAACTATTGTAAACTCTAACTTTGTAATTTTTCCATATTTTCCCTTTGATTGTTAAAATCTTGTTCTTTATTATGCTAACCTTCTCATTTCTCCTTTTTAATAAAATATTTCTATTTTGATATTGATGAGTGCTTATAGAAAATGAAAATGAAAATGTTATCATTAACATGCTTTATGAAGTACTTGAAAATTTTATTTTTAAAGAAATGTTCTAATTATGCCATGTTAAATATTTCATACATCTTTATTTCAGTAGATAAAATTCCCTTCTTTACAGATGTTGGGACTGTGAATTTTTTAAAATGAGCACTGTGGCATTTTTGATCTTTTCAGATATTCCAACTATTATAAGGAAATGCAAATCCTTAGATTGCTAGTTTTTATTTTTGCTTCAATACATTTTCAGAACCATGATCAAATCTTGAAATAAAATTGTTACATTTTTTTTTATTCTTGTGAAATATAAGAAGGAAAGAGGCAAACACAATTCTATTTACCATCTTCTTGAAGCAGAGTTAATCTCATCCTAATTTAATTATCTTATTTTACATTGTCCTTACATTGCCTCTTTCCTTCTTATATTTCACAAGAATGGCTTGTTTTTCTCAGCATCCTAACTGAATGCTTATGATATCACAAGTCTGATGGAAAACCACAATGGAAGAATGGATTGTAAAGAAAACATAATTAGCATAAATGACAAACTCTGAGCTATTTGGTCAAAAATAAAACAATAAGTACTTTAATAAAAGAGTGGAAACTTTTTATGGGCTTTTTGCTGAAAATGGAAAAAATGAAACAGTGATTTGTGGATTTGTTGATTGAAAAAGAGGTTGACTATGGAACAGATGGGATCTCTGTAATGTACTTTGAAAGAGGGAGCAGGAATAATAACTTTTTTGTAGCTGCTGCAAAGAACACTGGAAATCGCTTCTTCTACTATCTTTTTCTTTTTCTTTTCTTTAACTGTATTGCTTCTTCACTTTTATCTTTTTTCTTCTCTAACTTTTCTTTATATATTTTACTATAAAAGCAGTTTGATGTCGTGGTAAAGACATCTGGTTATAAACTGTAAGTCTATGAGTTTTAGTTCTACCTTAGGCACAAAACCAGCTGAGGTGAGGAGGGGGGCTTGGAGTAATCACTTTATCTTCAGTGCTGCTGTAATGTAGATATGTAGAAAATGTAATGCAAATTCACTAGAATCCAACGATTGCCAAAGAAAAATGATAATCATGTGACCAGAAGAGGGAATTGTGCCGCTAAATCAATATTTATTTTTATTTGTATTCTGCCTTTATTACTTTTACAATAACTCAATGCTGCAAACACATTCAACACACCCTTGCTCCTTCTCCTTTCCTCACAACAACCCTGTGGATGAGTTGGTCTGAGAGAGAGTGACTGGCTCAGAGTTATCCATCTTACTTTCATAGTTAAGACTGGACTAGAATTCACCGTCTCCCACTTCCTAGCCTGGTGCCTTACCCACTAGACCAGTGGTTCTCAACCTTCCTAATGCTGCGACCCTTTAATACAGTTCCTCATGTTGTGGTGACCCCCAACCATAAAACCGGATAAGTACCTACATTATGGTGGCAGCCCTGTCACATACACCTGTATTTGTATGGGATGTATGTGATGGGGTTGGCATGATGATGTCATCACTCCAGGTACTCGTATGTGGCATATCTGCATGTGGGCGGACCCTCCTGGAGATGGATAGAGGAGTTCCTAAGACCATTGGAAATATGTGTTTTCCAATGGTCTTAGGTGACCCCTGTGAAAGGGTTGTTCGACCCCCAAAGGGGTCGCAACCCACAGGTTGAGAACTGCTGCACTAGACCAAACTGAAACAACTAAATAATAATGTAAGAAACAGCCTAAGTACAAAACAAGAGCAGGTTACTCAGACATATAATTTGTATTCAGTTAATTAATATATGAATTCAATTAATAGCATTCATTCAGTGCATTTTAAAAACAAAGTAGCTGGACTACTCCCTTTTATCATAGTATTTATAATGCTACAACTAGCATTTTTTAGAGTAAATAAGAGTAAATTTAGGAAATACGGGAAATAATTTTGGCAGGAAATTTAGTTTTATCAAACTTGATTTAGGTCTGTGGTTATTAATGTGCATTTCTTTTTAGTATGAAACTCCACCGTGTGCTAAGAATTACAGCAACAAGTATGATAAAACAAATATTTCTAAACAAAAACCACATATGTTTCATAAAAATCAAGTGGGATGAATTACAGAGGCTCAATTCTATATTCCGTGAAAGGGAAGTAGAGAGGCTCAACTGTCCATGCCATGAACTGAAATGGAAGAAGAATGTAATATTTACTAAACTCTGGGCTTTCTTAATAATATGCAGTATCCTCACACCATATCTCGAAATACAATAGCAGAAGGAAAGTTACTTTGAAGACAGTGTATAAAATGATTTCATAGATTTCATTAAATACAACATGGTTGTATTAAAAGTACAATAGCACTGTTATAGTCCTATTTGTAGGTATGTGTATGTTAATAGATACCATAGATATCTTTTAGATATAGATATTTTTTCAGCTATATTAGTTTTATTTAAATGTTAATACTCCCAGATCTATGTTATCTGTTTACTATAATCTGTCATATATTTTCTTTACTGTCTTGCCTCCACTCTTCCAAGAAATGAAAACAAAACATTTTAATGGGGTTTTTGCTTCTTGCCATATGGGGACTTATTAACTAAGTCCAGGTCCAAATAAATGTGCTTTGTACTGAAGGGAGAAAAATGGTTGAATTGTGAGGTGGCTTTCTGAAGCTTGTGCAATTTGATTTCACAACCTTATTCCAAGTTGGATAAGCTCTACACAACCTGTCAACCATGTGCTTCATCTTGGTGCTTCAAGCAGTCAGTAAGATATCTTGGACTCAGACCACTGAATGCCTTGAAGACACACAGAGAGAAACAGAGTGTTCTTGAATTGGTGTCAATATCTGTAGTGTAATAACTGAAGGACCAGCCTGATGTACTCACAGTAGTTTGTGTAGCTGAGCAGATGGGCTCTTTGAGTATGAATGTAAGAATCTGGGATAAAGTAATATCAGAAAGATAATTTGAATAAAATAACTTTTATTAATTGGAGAATAGTTTCTTGGGATTTAAAAACTGATTCCTGTAGGCATCTGTGATTTTTTTGCTCTTAATTTAAAAAATATTTTAATAACAGTTCCGTTTAAAAACAGCTTTAAGTTTAAAAAACTAAAATAAAAATTTAAAACAGCATAGTATTGGGTAAGCCCTTTGCATTCTGTAAACTCTGTAGACCTGTGTTCTCCATAATAAATCTCGAATGATATCTCTAGTCTTCTTACTCATACCAGATCTTCATATCTAGGAATTATAGCTGATCTCCATTTCATTTTAATATTCACACATCCTTCTTATTTTAACCAGGTCATCCCAATCTAACTGGCTACAGCAGATGCTGAGCTAAACTATTTGACATTATATAATAATATCAACTTACATTTTACTGTGAAGAAATTGTGTGGAGTTGCATTCCTAGTTTTCATGGGACAAATTTGAAATTGAGATAAATACTGGAACAAGTTGAAAAATTGAGTTATGTAAAATACTTTTAGGCATTGAATTGTAGCACCCACACTATTCAGTTGCAGAAAACAGATTTAAGGGAAAGTGATCATTACTGAATGTGGAGATTTTGGATTGTATGGTGTGTAAATGGTAAGTGAAGTTCTGTACAAGCTAGTACAAACTCGGTTTTGGGAAGTATAGAAAATAGAATTCCAGTTGTCTGTGACTTATTAAGAAAGGAGTTTTGGGATTGTATTAAAAGTGTCATATGTCTATGAATCATGGTTCCCTAGCAAGGAAGATGAAAGTATTTCTAGGTTTTTGGCATAAATTTAACGTGAAAGACATGAACTCTGTTCAGGTCAGCATTGAATTGTGTAGAGAAGCTTGGTATAGAAAGGGCCCATCCAGGCAGTGATATTTCACTCTCTATACCTGTGATGGTGAACCTAAGGCACGTGTGCCCAAAGTGGCACATGGAGCCATGTCACCCGGCACGTGAGCTATCCCTCTCCCCGCCCCCTGCCGCCTACACTCTCCCAAAACCCAAAATGCTGAAAAAAAATCAAAAAGTTCAGGGGTTTTTCAGCATTATGCCTCTCCCCACGTATGCGCGCTTTCTCCCAAGCCCAAACAAGGAAGTGGGCAGTGCGCATGCACACACCAAAACAGGAAGCAGCATGTGAGTGGCCACGCCCACTTCCCTCTCCCATTTTTGGCACTTGGTGCCAAAAAGGTTCGCCATCACTGCTCTATACCATTTCACAGGAAGTCTTAAGGCGAAGTGTACTAATTTGGCTTAACATTTGTTCCCACTTCAGAGAGCTTCAGTTGCATTCAATCAAACAAAAGAATGATGAACCTCTCAGGTAGATGGGTAGAGATTGAACAGAGAACTACAGACATACCAATGACTATTATTGAAGGCTAGCACTTTCCAATCCTGTTCAGCTAGTAAGAACATTTAAGAGAACATGTTGTTGTACTGTTGTAAAATGTCTGGTTTGGTGTGGGATGGGGAAAAATGTTCATTCATAAGAAGACCACTATGTAGCAAAGCTAGTTACAAAGTGTAAATGCGCTGGTAACCTCCTGGCTCGACTACTGCAACATGCTCTACATGGGGCTGCCCTTGGGGATCACGTGGAGACTTCAACTGGTGCAGAATGCGGCCGCGCGAGTTGTGATGGGAGCGTCCCGATACTCCCACGTAACACCTCTACTCCGTGAGCTGCATTGGCTTCCAGTTGCCCTCTGTGTGAGATCCAAGGTGCTGGTTATGACCTATAAAGCCCTTAATGGCTTGGGGCTGGAATATTTGAGGGGACACCTGCAGCCGTCACCATCGTACCATCGTCCGGTTCGTTCCCATCGGGAGGGTCTCCTTCGAGTGCCGCCGATATCGGATTGCCGACAGGCGGCCCCTAGGGGTAGGGCCTTCTCAGTCGGAGCGCCCACCTGGTGGAATGATCTGCCAGTGGAATTACGGACCACCCCGGATTTGAGCACCTTCCGCAAGGACTTAAACACCTTTCTTTTTACATCGGCTGGTCTGGCCTGAGGGGTGGGGGTTTTATTGTCTATTTGTTTGTGCGGGCATGTTATTATTTAATATTTTTTAAACTTTTGTACTATGTGAGTCCCCCGGGAAAGGGCAGTATATAAATGAAATAAATAAATAAATAAATTTTACCGAAATACTCTAAGACTGTTTAGTGTACCCCTGCTCCCAAAATTGGTGTGTTTGGCATTAATTCTGAGGATTACAAAGTGTACTATATTTCCATAAGCAGAGTCAGTCTGTTTTAAATACCACTTTATAGGAATACCAGTGGAAGAATCTTCTCACTGTCCTTCATAGTGCATGGATGTATTTATATACCTTTAAGGTGACATAAGACGCTTGACAAAAGTATGCCTAAAATTTGACCCAGTGGGCCTTGTCCCCCCCCCCCGCCCCCTGAGCGTGAAGATGCCGAAAGCGTCATTTCACCCATCTCCCTTAATAACTAGTCTTTCCGGAAAGAGAAAAACATGCGATAAGCCTCGTAAGTATACGTTGTCGATCGGAATAAGTTTACAATAATTACATTAGGTTTTCTCCCCTCCTCCCCCAAAATGAAAACAGCTCTTTAAAATGATTGCGTAGGTGGCCCTGAAAAGGGCCTTTGGATTGCTTTGTTAGCAGTGGAAATTCAGCTTTTTAACCACCAAAACCGTACAAGGTACGACCTTGGCGTTTCAAAGCATAAACGACGTCCATAGCAGTCACCGTCTTCCTCTTGGCATGCTCGGTATAGGTAACCGCATCCCGGATAACGTTCTCCAAAAAGACCTTTAAGACGCCTCGAGTCTCTTCATAGATGAGCCCGGAGATCCGCTTCACTCCCCCACGACGAGCCAAGCGGCGAATGGCAGGCTTCGTGATGCCCTGAATGTTGTCGCGAAGGACTTTGCGGTGCCTCTTGGCACCACCCTTCCCTAAGCCTTTCCCTCCTTTTCCACGACCAGACATACTTGCAACTACACCACCAAGCCGATAACAACTGAAAGGCTGTGCCAGGAACTTAATATAGTCTGGAGACGGACCAGAGTGGAAACTCTGAAGGAGAACAGTCTACTCCCGTTCCGCCCCGCCTTCTTCGGCCAACCTGTAAAAACGCCTGGTCGTCTTCACCAATCGATCCAAAGGATATCAAAGCTGCCCAATCAAATCTCACTGGAAAGTGTCCAATTAGAGCTCAGAGAAACTTATATGCCAGCACATCTGGTTACTACTTTCCATGACTCCAAAGGCTGATTCCTAACGATAAATACGAATGGATAGAAGATGGGTGCTGGAGAAGACTCCTGCGAGTCCCTTGGACTGCATGGCAATTGAACCATTCAATCCTAGAGGAAATCAACCCTGACTGTTCTTTAGAAGGCCAAATCCTGAAAATGAAACTTAAATACTTTGGCCACCAAATAAGAAGGAAGGACTCACTGGAGAAGAGCCTAATGCTGGGAAAGATGGGAGGCAAAAGAAGAAGAAGGGGACGGCAGAGAATGAGGTGGCTGGATGGAGTCATTGAAGCAGCTGGCGTGGGTTTAAATGACTGGGGTGGGTGGGGGTGGAGGACAGGAAGGTCTGGAGGAACGTTGTTCATGGGGCTGTGATGGGTCGGACATGACTTTGCAAATAACAACAGAAGATGAGATAGAATTTTATCCAAATGACATATAGGCATTTAATGAGAATAGATAAACTGTCATTTTAAGGTGTCACAATATAGCTCAGGATTTTTCTTAATGTAGATTATTGTAAATCCAGGCAGTCTTGTATGAAACATAACATTTGTGTCCTGGCTTCATTAGAACTCAGATGAAACTTTTTTTTAAACGTTTAATGCTTTGCTATCTTTGTCTTGGATATTAGAACTCATTAATGCAAAAGTTGACAGGGTTTACTGGATACCACTGTCATTTTTATTACTGGTAGGTGGAATCCTCCCTAGAAAAACATCTGAGGCAGATGCTACACAGATATTGCTTTGCCTTCTCCAGTGCCCTGTTGATTTGGGAAACATTTAAAGGCTCTTCAGCTCATTTCTTTCCTGAAAGCTTCCTTGCAAATAAGGCACAGTAATATCTAGTGAGTTGCAGTCCCATTTTAGGGATGAAAGCCATCTGGGTGACTTTGGGCCAGTCATTCACTCTCAGCCCAACAGGGTTGTTGTTATGGGGATAATAGGAAGGAGCATTATGTATGCAAGATCCAATCTGGGTGGGTAACCAGGGCCAGAGGTTTAGTATAAAATGGATTAAAACAGAACAGCCCACAGCCCACATTCTGTTAGGGAAGAGTTCCCACAGGATGGGCTCCAGCACGGGTCTGAAAGCTCAGAAGCTAAACCTCTGGTCCCAGTGACTGACCCAGGTTGGATCCTGCAACATTATCCTGGCACACGTATATTCTCCTTCATCTGTGAGTGTTATGTATGTTCACCATCTTGAGTTACTTATTTTATTTGTTTGTTTGTTTATGGGATTTGTATGCCGCCCTACCCCCGAAGGACTCAGGGTGGCTCACAACAATAAAAACAGGAAATACAAAAGTTTAAAAGATATTAAATCAATTATCCCACAAATAACCCAATTTAAATGCAACAATACATAATTAAAAAAAACCCACCCTCACCAGACCAGGTTGGCCTGTTGGAAAAGCCATGTTTTGAGGTCACGACGGAAGGATTGGAGGTCTGGGGCGACCTGGAGCTCCAAGGGCAGTTGGTTCCAAAGGGCAGGTGCCCCCACAGAGAAGGGCCCCCCCTGGGGTTCGCCAGCCGACACTGTCTGGCCGATGGCACCCTGAGGAGGCCCTGTCTGTGGGAGCACACAGGGAGATGGGAAGTCATTCCTGGCAGCAGACGGTCCTGCAGATATCCCGGATCTAAGCCATGTAGGGATTTATAGGTGAGTACCAACTTATGATGTAATAAAGGCTGGATACGAATCTAATCCATCTGTTCATCATAGAATAAGCAATGCTGTGCCAAGTTGTAAGAGAAATGTGATCATATCACAAATCAGGCAGAAACTCTGATTTATGTGTGTTGTGCGGCAGTGGCCTTGGAGGAAAAACCAATCTTCATAAACCAGGTAGGACTAGAAAGAATGAACCTTGGAAAGTTCTAATGAAGAAGAAACCAAAAATCTTTTTTCTTCAAGGGGACACCAGCAGAAACTTTGTAATTGAGATTAGCTTTATCTGGTGACTGGGATGAATTTTCTTCAGGACCTGGAAGTTAAAAAATCCCAGAACCCTCCTTATTTTAGATGATTTTAAATCTCATGGGAGCACCTCCTGAATTACACAGAATTATTGTCCTGAAGCGAAGCTAAAAGGAAATTCAGTTTCAGATGCTGTTTGAAAATTGCCAAAGCAGTTAATTATGGAATTGGATGTCCTTGACTTTTCTCTGTAAAGTGTGAAGAGCTTATGAGAAACAAAGTTTGAAACACCTGGGAGCCAACCTCTCGACATTAAAAGCTATCGCGTCCAATCTGGTGTCCCTCTGATTTGTGCCATTTTCCAAATTTTGCCCTGGTGTTTCCTGCAGGACTTTAAACAGAGAGGAGTTCAACCCCAATGGAATTATCAGGCTGATCTGAGGATATAGACGAGGGCCTGCTAAAGTATTCAAATTCAGGAATTGAGATTTCCAAAGATAGGCAGAAAATGTCAGAGTGGAATCCTTACCAGAAACTGCCTGTTACCATCAATATTTGGTCAGCTGGTCAATATAAGCCAAATCCTGGGTGGCAATTTCAATAATTGGGTGGTTTAATGCATTTCCCACTTCCTTCAGTGCATACTAACAGGAGGTACTTAATGGAAGAAATGTGGAGTCCAAAACATAGCGCGTATGTGCAAAATCCAAGCCCATATTACATGTGAGTAGAAGGTTGGAAAGTGTGGGGGGGGCGCAGGCTGGCCATTTCCTGCACCTGCTGCCTGGGGTGTTTGTGTCTCTACACAACAATACAGCCAAAATCACCCCAGACTTCTGAATTTGGTTCCCTCCATTTGTCACCAACTACCATTCA
>JANHFR010010104.1:231697-244049 GCA_032468015.1 Mimophis mahfalensis | reverse complement strand
ATCTCTCTTTCTTCCTCCAGTTCCCAGTCTGTTAGATATTTTATCAACCCTTCCTCTCCACCAGCAGACTGCACAAATTCATTCTTCCAGTTTCTATGCTTAGAAATAGTCCAGAACTACAGCACACTTTGTGTGTGTGTGTGTGTGTGTGTGTGTGTGATAAACCTAAATTAAGCCACTGAAGCTTAAAGGCTTCTTGATAGTTTCTAATCTTAAAGTACTCTGCTGATCCAATGTAGTCTGTCTGTCTTTCTGTCTGTTCGCGTCTCCCGCCTTCTCTCTCTCCGTGTGTGTATGTGTGTGCTGTGTGTAAATATATTTGAAAAACACTGTGAAAGTTTCCTAGCTTCTAGGCAAATACATCATTAGAGTCGACTAGGTAAATACCAGTAAATCTAGAGCTACTCTTTCAGTCTTCCGTCTTTACCATTCTCATAAATGTAACTTTGTAAAGTTGTCATATGATCACAGTACAGATATTTATAACTAGTAAGTTCATAATTGTACTGTAGGTTTTATACTCATCTGTTTTACATACATTATAATATTGGTTGGTATGATTGCAAAAAATCAGATGTTTTATTGATAGTCAGACTTGCATTCTACATTTGTAAACCTTAGAATAAAGTTATTAAAATCAGTGAGACTTTAGTCATGATTTCTTGTCCATTTCAAATCTGAATCCGTTTCAAATCTACAACAATTTCATATCTTTGGAAACACTGGCTTCTTTTGGGGGGAGTGGAATCAAAAGTCAAGATGATGGAATTGACTGTAAACTGAAGCTCTACACTTTTTAAATATATTTTGCATAAAAAAACAGTGGTGTTTAATCTTCTACATGTCTCAAGAAAAGATTGGATAACCATTTCTTCAAGATGGCATGAAAGCTCCTTGGACTAGAAGTACTCAAAGGTTTATTCTAAGCCTATGTTTCTATGGAAGACAATAGTAATTTGTTTTCTTTAAAAAAAATTATATACTTTCTAAGTTGTTAGTATTTTCAAGAAAAGAGCAGTTAATTTCTGAAGTCCTTTGAGCAGATGGCCGAATAGGAGATTCATGTAGGTCTGATATTTCCTGAACTACTGTAACACATGACATAATAGACCACATATCCATAGAATACTTTTGCAATTTAACTAAATTAGAATTGATTTGGAAATATGAAAACAATCTAAAGGTAACATGTACATAATTCCTTTTCTATATCTCTTGTATTGTGGCAAACCTAAGAAGATTAATGCATCTGAATTATAAAAATATGATTTAGATTTTTCTGTCAAAGAAAAACATAAACTATAAGCTTGATAGGAAAGCAGATAGAAGGAATAATTGTTAAGGATATTGGTCATCCCTGACAAAGGGATATATCAAACAGGAAAATAATTTAACAATTGTAAACATACAAATAACCTTTTGTTACGAAACAAGAATGTCAAGCAAAAGATGATTATTACTATGTATTATATATTTTATCCCCAGAGGTCAAGAAGGTTAATCGGGCCAGATAGACGGCATGGAATGAGATATTCATTTTTTATCTCCTTATACAGAAGCATACTGTTTTATCATGTTTTTGGCGTGCCCCATTGCTTCCCAGAAGAGAAGCCCAGCTAACAATTTAGCTTATTAGGATTAGGGTGATATTTCCAGGATTCCACTTGGCCTGATAACCAAACAGATGGAATAGGAGGATTTTAAATGACTAGAAGCTTTGCAAGTTGTATGAAAATGTGGAATATTCTCTAGTTGTGTTTAATCATGAAGTGTATTACATTGGGTTGATCTCCCAGAGAAGCCATTTAGCCTAATGGCACTTCAAATGGCAGTACAACTGAATAATCTGCACAGAAATGGCGGTACTTTACTTTTGGCTAAGTCTCTGGGTTAACTGATGTGTGGCCGGTTTAATGAGAGATAACATCTAGTATTTTAAATTTACATAACATACATCTAGTATGTTAAATAGTTACATCAATTTATAAAGCTCAAGACAGTTACACATTTTTTTTTTAACTTCCATGTGTTGACTTTTTTACTGAAATTCTTCAGAATACATAGTAGACAGGACAGAATTGATAACTATCAAGTTTAATTAAATCCACCTGAACTCCTGCTATTATGTTACAATAGAGCAATGAATTAGCACTGACTTGTGCTGCCTGTTTGATTTGTTTTAGTAATCATTCATATATCAGTTCACATTTCAATGTGCTTTTCATAGGCCTTGACAGTAGAAAATAAGTCACCTTTGGCCTATCTAAAGAATAGCCAATCTCTGCTGTATAAATTCAAACCAATATATGACAATATATCAAAGGCTGGAGATACAGAACTGAAGAATTATAAACCAAAATTTGCTTCTGAACACAGAGCTCCAAAATGCTCATTGCTATAAATATCCGAATATCTGAGCATGTTAACTCTTCCCAGCATAAGGAAAGAATTAGTACCTAGCAATAGTACCTAGAATTATATACCACTTCATAATGCCAGCTTTAGAAGCCATTTTTCTTAAAAGTTTCCACGGGGCCAAATTTTTGTGCCTGGGAAATTGGGAATGGGGATTTTAGAGAGGTGAAAGTTTAGACATAACAACATTCTTCTTCTGAGTCAAGGTGGTGCCATCCTGCGCCTGGGATAGTGTGGTTAAAGGAATGTCTCCAGTTGGGACGAGTGGTGATTGGACCCTGTGATGGACTGTGAATGCAGGGTATGGGTTTTGGATTTCAGCTATGAAGGGAAAACCCAGAACTTTCAGATTCAGGTTTTCCCAGATGTGCCAACTTGACTTTTATAAATAAATTCTTACTTAGAAGAACTTTGTCTCTGAGTGCTGAATAAGAGATGGGAAGTTTTCTTTGGAATGCTGACACATAGTACTTTACAGTATTCCCTGAGTGGTTTTCAGAGTCCACACATTGCCCCCAACATTTTACTTGGAAGGACTGAAGGCTAAGTTAACCTTGAGCCAGTCAGACTCAAACACCTGGCAGTGAGTAGAGTTAGCCTGCAATACTGCTCTGTAACCACTGCACCACCACAGCTAAAATGCTTGTAAATGAAAGACTGTCCTTTCAGTTCTAAGGAATAGAAACAGTTATCAATTCTATCTTAAACAAATGAAGCATACTTATTTATCCATCATGTATTACAAAGAATCAATAAAAAAAACTAATGTCTGGCATAGGTTTGATAAGCAGAAACAGATAAATGCCACCAATATTCAAAAAATCAGTCAAACTCCATTTCCTGTGAATGTGGTTTTAGTTTCTTCTGAACTTTTAAAAAATTATAACTTTGACTATGAGATTATGGGATCATCTTTTAATTCAGTAGTAAAACCTATGTTTCCTGGTGGGCCTTAAATGTTATACCAGTGTGGAACTTAATACTGTCGTTGTGTGTTATTTTCCAGCTTACCACATTTGCTCGTGTGTATTTTATTATTATTTAACTTTTGGGTAACACGTACTTTTTTCTTATAAAAGGAACTGTCAATATATAAATAAAGTTCTATATGATCTTTATTTATTTTTTTACTATATGTTGCTTTTAATTCAATGATAAGATTATATAAGGCTATAAAAATAAAACAAGATACAGATGATAGAAAGAAATCTTAATTACCAAAGCTTTGATAAAACAATACAACTTTTTACTAAACATGTAAAGGCCTATAATGACAGAATTTAGTTACATTAACTATGGATTGGGTCTCCATACTTAATAAAGGCAAATAAATAAAATGTAAAATTATAGTTAGAATATATTACTAATGAGTTTTTTTATTACTAATTTATTTCACTAATTCTGGAAATGAGATAGGTTAATTAGTAACTTCATGTCTTAACAAATGAAACTTAAGCCTTCCCCCCTTTCTGCTGCATTCTTTAGTGTCTGAATATTACCAATCACTGCAGTTGTATTTATCTAAAAACTGCTCTAGATGTGACATTCATCTTCAGTGCAAGATTTATTCACTTAAATTATGTAAATATTAATAATTGAGGAATTGGTCACCTTAAAAATTTAGGAAGTGGTCAGTGTGGAAATCTTGAATTTAATCAGATTTGGTTTTACTCATTCTCTGTCTCTTATGAAAAGTTTTTTCACATGTAATTTTGTGTTTCTTTTGCCTCACCTTTTAGGAAATTTGAGAGCTTAACATCTCTGCTGCTTCCTGCTTTTGCTGCGACAATTCCTTCTTGTATTTTCAAACAGAGCTCAGCCTTGCATCCTGTCCTGTCCTGTTGATTTCTCTTTGGTTACATGGTAAGCACTGTATTTGCTGCATAAGTAGGGTGAATAATAGTCTTCTTCTTCATCGTCTTCACAATTATCACAACAGAAATATTGAGCACTGAAATCAATATTGCATGCCGATTCAGAAACAGTCTTTCCTAACGATAGGGGAAAGGTGAACATACTGAATTAGCTCTCAGAGTTAAGCTTTTGCATAACTTTGTATATAAATAAAATGCGAATTAAAATATGTAACAAAATTAAATTCATCAAATCTAATAAAAGAAGTAAAGAGAAGCAAAGAAACCTTGGACCATAAATCCCATTAACCAGGCCAAAGAGAAAATGCGTTAAGAGGAAACTCTGCTGTATCTTTTTGCATTGTCTGTTGGAATAATCTTCTTCACCCATTAAGTGGAGTGTTTAAAAATCTTAGTATTTCTGAAACAAAAAGAATACACAGCCTCTGAGCTAGTGGGTTTTTATACTTTCTTTTTCTGAGTATTGTCCCTTACTACAATACAGAGCCATTTCTTTGTTCTCAGAAGCAAGCAGTTAAATTGTATGTAAATGTATGCAAATTAGATGCTGTCTAATAAAGAGAGGCATTAAATGGAAAAATATTTAGTTTGGCAAAAGAAGAGAAAAGAGAGGAAAAGAAAGCAGGTGTATTTTGGAAGAAATAAATGTATGAATTGCTAAAAGCCCTCCAACTTTAGATGAAGATTTCTAAAAAAGACTATTTAAAATTCGTGAAGGAGGTTTATTCTTTTGTTCTTTCATTCTCTGCCAACATTGTATATGTATATGAAATTACATACATATAGTGGTTATATAAATTTGACATCTTTGACATGCTGCATTCAATACTTTTTTATGTGTCTGTCTTTCAGCTATTATATCTTTTCATAAACTTATAAACATGATGGCCTTAATAAATAGGACAGAATTTTCATATAGATTAGTAAAGTTTGTTAACATAAATTATATAATAATTAAACATTTCCATTGTGGCTACTAATATATATTACTAATAGTAGCAGAATGATTATAGAGTATTCTTCAGACAACATAAAGTTCTCTCTCTCTTCCTCCCTCCCTCTTTCCCTCCCCCCTCTCTTTTTCTCTTTCTTATATATTTATCAAATTTGTATAGTTTCCCCATTTTACAAAACAAACACTGGGCAGCATACAACAAAACTAAAATAGTGAGGACACACTAATATACAAAGATCTCTTTCTCTCTCTTTCATATTTCACAATAACACAACACATAAAGAAAATCATAAAATATTATATACTATGTAGTTAAAACAATAATCTCCATGTTAAAATACAGTGACATGAATTAGAAAGGTCTCTGGAGCAATTTTGTCTTGATGGCAAAAAATTCAGAGAATCTTCTGAATTTGTATATTTAAGCTATTCCACAAGAATGGAGCACATATCAAATCAGTACAGACAGTGGTACTGAAATTACACTAAAAGGAGCAATCATCTGTTTTTGCAGGCCAAACCAAAATCTATACTGATTATTATTATTTTATTAAATTTATTTGTAGTCTGTCTCCCAAAAAGCCTGGCATCCTTATTCCAGTTAGGGTCAACATATTTAAGTGTTTGGAAAAGCTTCAGTATGGGCCCTAAAAATTTCCATTTCCTAACTTTCTTACCAATATTCTGTTTTCTTTATTGTGACAAAGAGGGAAATATTGAAATATATGATTAGAAAATAGTTACATCTGCAATATGTACATTTAGCAATAGCAATAACACTTATTTATATACCACCCCATAGTGCTTTACATTACCCTCTGGGCAGTTTACAGTGTCACCGTATGTCCCCTGAGCCCTCATTTTACCAACCTCAGAAGGATGGAAGGCTGAGTCAACCTTGAGACCTGTCAGAATCAAACACCAGGCTGTGGGTAAAGCTATCCTGCAATACTTTCTAACCATTGCACCACCAGGGCTCCTCGTTTACTATTTATGGACATGATCTGGCAGACAAATAATAAATTTGGCTTTCAGTCAAAGGAAAACTAAGAATTGTAACTAGAGTTGTAGGAATAGGAGTTTTCTTTCACTGTTAGAGCCAAAGATGTTACTTATTTTATGATATGTGGTAACATAACCATAAGGGGATGCAGTGGCTCAGTGGCTAAGACGTTGAGCTTGTCGATCAGAAAGGTTGGAAGTTCAGTGGTTCGAATCCCGAGTGCTGCATAACGGAGTGAGCTCCTGTTACTTGTCCCAGCTTCTGCCAACCTAGCAGTTCGAAAGCATGTAAAAATGCAAGTAGAAAAATAGGGGCCATCTTTGGTGGGACGGTAACAGCATTCCGTGTGCCTTCGGCGTTTAGTCATGCTGGCCACATGACCACGGAGATGTCTTTTGACAGCTCTGGCTCTTCGTCTTGGAAACAGATGAGCACCGTCCCCTAGAGTTGGGAATGACTAGCACATATGTGCGAGGGGAACTTTTACCTTTACCTTTAACATAACCATTGTTGAATAATTGCAAAAGAGGAAAGGAAACCTTCTGAGCTCTCTATTAGTTCCAGATTTTCTAAAAAATTATTGGGGAATATGATAGAATACATAATATCTGTATTTTCAAAAATTCAGGCAGTACCAGTTTTGTGCTTGAAACTTTGAGGATCTTATACGCTCAATAATAAACCTTCTTTGGTTCAAAATCCATAATTTGAATTTTTTCACACTTTATTTTTAGTTTGCATGCTCATATCTTACTGCTGATAATTTGACTAACTATTCCGATCTGGAAATGTCTTCCAAATACAGTTATTCTTCTTGATCCTGTTTAAGTTTGTCATTGCATCCCTTCTCAGGATTAATTTCCTGTTTGTGTTTTCAGCACCCAGCTTGTGTTTATTTTTCAACACTGCTTCAACCAAAAGACATAGCCATCGATCACAATCTCCAGTTCTGTTTATGAAAGTTAAACACTCTTCTTTTGTAATTAGAGTACCTTCGTATATAGAGCTCTCATTGTCTTGCAATCAAACTTCCACTGAATATTTCAGTGAAACTGAAATGGTATCCACATGGCACACACTTTCTTTTCTAGCAGTAGTTAGGCACTACCTCTTGATTTGATTTTGGAGATCCTTCTCCTAGGCAAGTTGGTTTTCTCTTCTTCAAATCCACATAGCATATTTACTGTCACCCTAATGCAGATTATCCTTAGTTTCCCTGCTCCTTTTATTAGCAAAGGTGAACTTATTTGAAACTTCCAATGATGTTGGCGTTACTTTCACAGTAATAGAAGATGCTGAGTCCTCTTTCCCACATTAAGATGTTAATTCTTGACAACGATGTTTAAAATATATGTGTATTAAAATAATGTTTTAAGAATATTCATATATGCAAATATAGCCAGGAAAGGGCTTAATCCCATTTATTAGAAATTTTGGAAAAATTTCTCCCAGGACTGTTTAATGTTTAATCATCTCTCTGACTGTAGTGCTTGCCAACCACACCCAAATTTAACATTTTTATGCTACAGTCAATAGCTTTCTTGTACATTCATAGCAATTGGAATATACCGGTATATTGAAGGAGATTTTCTCCATGTAGTAATTGCTTTAATTCTTTAAGCTTTAGATTTAGAGTTTAATCACTGGAAGGTTTCAAGAAGAGACTGGAGTGCCATCTATCAGAAATAGTGTAGGGTCTTCTACTTGGGCAGGGGGGTGTTGGACTAGATGACCTAATGTACCTTCCAACTCTGTTAATCTGTTTATTGTTTGTATTGAAATTTCTTGCTTGTTGCAGATAATATAGTATCACCACACCAAAATGTAAGTGTATTTCTTTCGTACTTTTTTATTTTCCCATATGACCACATATCCCAAATGAATGTAGAATCATAAATATAAATTTAAGTTTAAGTTTTAGTTTATTGGGACTTATATGTTTCCCTACTCCCGAAGGACTCAGGGAGGCTCACAACAATTAAAAAAAGCAAATACAAAAGTTAAAAGGAGATTAAACTACCAATACCAACCCCAATAAACGATAAAACCAATTACACACTATAAAAATTTAAAAGACCAATTAAAAAAAATTAAACAAAAGAAGCATCAATTTAAAGCATCAAAATATACATAAATGGAATAGTAAGAATGAATTTTTAAATAAAATTCATTTCTTACTGTCCTGTTGGTCTCTAATGTTTTCTATTTTTCCAAAGAAGCTCAAACAGAATGATTTGCTTTGTAAACCAGAGATTACTTGTTCAAAATGTATCAGAATTCTTTTAATTTACTTTTTTTTTTAAATTTTGTACATAGTTTTTTATGACAAAAAAACAATGAAATAGTATACCATTGCCAAAACTAAGCGGCTTAGGAAATAAATACAGTAAAAATTGCAAATTTCAAACCCATCACTTTTTATTATCAGGGCAGGTGTTGAAAATCTTTTACTATTATAGCATTCCCGTTAGAAGTACAGTATCTCTGAATGATGTTAGAGACCATGGCAACCATCGACTCAGCTGAAAATGCATTCCTGCTTGGTGAAATAGTTGGAAAACTGAACTAGTCATCTACTAAGGTACGTGAGGTGAGACAAGAGGAGGAAAAAATACTTTAAAAGCACAACAGGAATGTATACAGCGACTGCATTTCCAATGAAAGGACTGGGAGTACAGAGCAACACCATTTCTTTCAAAAATAGTTTTTAACTTTTTTTGACAACAGGACAACTTGGAAGCCTCAGGTTAGAAAGTGGGATGATATGTCAAAACACGTAGACCTTTATATAAGGAAATTCAAGCCACTAATTTCACATGTAGATTAAAGACAATAGGACAATGCTTTCAATACACAGAGTTTTAATATTTTCCTCTATATGAAGGATACAAATCATAATGAGTATTTTTTAAAATTTTATTGATGTTGGAATGTGCATGAAAATGCTTCCATTTAATGATTTTTCTATTTGGATAACTAGTCTCTAGTTATCATTCCTAGAATTTATTATTCTCTGGGTAACGGTCAATTTATTGAAACCATTTCTGGTATAAGTGCTCACCAATTAAAACAATGTTAAAGAATGGTAGTTGTGTACTAAAATAATTTTGATTCTAGTAAATTGCCTGTTGGAATAGCAGTTATTCATATTAACTAGTTATTGTTGTTGTTGCTATTATTTCTTTTTAATTATGCAGAGTGGTAATCAGTTTGATTATGCACAGTGCTAATCAGGTTAATTATGCAAAGTGCTAATCAGTTGTTCTCTAAGCACATGGGGAGTGCAGAGGTGCTGATGGTGAATAGAATTGCTACATGGGGTAGTCACAGCAGTCTCTTTTTTGTTAAAAAAGAGCAAATGAAATGACACAGAGAATTTTGTCTCTTAAAATCACAACAATGAAGAAAGCTGTGTGGACCTGGGTTCTAGAAGAAGTTTGAGTTTAAAATACTCTTTCTTTAAATCAATTCATTTATTAAGCAGGTTTGAAGTTATTGATATAGATTAGGACAAATAAAGTGACTTTTTTCAGATACTAATTTTCTGGAAATTTATAATATATATATAGTGTTCAACATTTCTAAATCTATTCATGTTATGTATTTCTACAGGATTTTGACCATATGTCTGGGTACATCTTTCGCAGCAATAATAATAACATTTGTGATTAATTTCTTACAGTGCTCTAATAAGAGACATGAATATGAGAATATAATAGAAATTAAGTGATTTGAGTCATTAATTAGATAACTTATTGGATTTTTCTGTTTAAAGGATTTGGATAGTGACGTTATCTGTTCTCTTCTCTTACATAAAAGCTACCTTTCTCATCTAAATTAAGATTTTGAATATGACCTGTTTGAATAAAAGCATGTACTGATTACCATAATCTATGGGTTTTTTTTAGAAGAGTTTAGTTTTCAGTGAAAGGAAAAGCCATGTCCAAGAACTTTAAATGAGCATCTTCAAAGCAAAAGGGCCTACTTGTTTTTAACAAATGCTAATAATTTTCCCTTTGTAAACCTAACTTTTGTAAAAATGCTTCAGTTTGAAAGATTGATTACATTGACAGAGAAAAAAATAATAGACATGGATTTTTAAAATACATGTGCTGATTTGATTATGGGCTGCTTCAGTCCTGTGAAAATGCATGTAGGAATTTGATAATAGACTATACCAGTCTGTGGAATTTCTGTGGAGCTTCATTTATTTTTTCATTAAAGTTAATATAAACTGGACAATAGTTTCAATATATGTTTAAATTATACTCACACATACTGTTTCCAAAATAAAATAGGATAATGACAGCATGAAGTGGGATTTATGCTTTTTAAAATAATTGTGAAAAGGTTCTTTTTAATAACATTTTTGAAGAGATACAAAACTTCCTAATTTTACAATGTGACAAAATCAGTTGGCCTATTATACAAAAACAAAATATTAATATAAAAAATCAAGTTCCCTTTTAGTAACATGAACTCCTTAAACATGTTGCTCCTTAAACATGTAGTTGTGATATCTCATATGTCATCAGTTAATGCTAAGATTTGGCCACGTAACATATAAGATACTAGCTGATAACCTTGCACAGGTATTTTTGGCTTAAGCAGGGAATGCTGCCTACAGCATTCCCTGCAGCCTACAATTCCCAATGTTCTTTGCCCAATTTGCATGGCTTGCCTCTATTGGATGGACAGCCTCCAATTTGTATGCCTTGCCTGGTAACCTGATCCTGCACGTGCTCAGTAGGTCTTGCTAGTGAAATGTCCATGGGGCAGTGAAATGTCCACTTTGCCCCCCTTTTTGGGGGGCTCAAAGGCTTTTGTGACACCCCCCCCCCCCCAGTGCTGATGTTGCAATGCCAAGGTATGTATGTGCCAAGTTTGGGCAAGATTGGTTGCTCCATGTAGGAGTGTATAGAGCACATATATACACACACTCCCGAACTGACACTTCTGTTTTATATATATATAGATAGATGAGTACACATAATGAAAAACAAAGTCTAAAGCATTCTCTTTTCACATGCACAATTTTTTGTGTTTTTGTGTGTGTGTATACCAATGAAATAAGGTGGAAAGATTTTGTCTTAATTAATACCTAGAAATCAGGATCTGTTCTTTTTCTACCCCTGAATTTCACCCCAGCAGTGATATAAATTTTGATGCAAGAAGACATTGAAGTTCTGTTGAAATATGAAAATACATTTGCAGTTAAACCTGTAGGTAATATGAATTCTATTTCAATATGTTTTATTGTGATCTAGAAAGCTTAAGTTCTTGGACAGGTTTAATGACCACTAACATGTTTAAACAATGTTGGGGATACTGAAACTCACAGAGTAAAGAACTTGTTAGATCAAGTTTCAGAATGAGCACAAGGACATTATTGTATATGTCATATGCATATCTTTCAAATTCTATTCTTAAAGTTTCTGTGCTGTTACTTTGTTCCTTATAAAATCAGGGCTGTTAGGATAATTAGGAAGAATCAGAGATATTCAAAGGTGTTCCACATTTCTGAATTTCCAGCTGAAAGTAATTTTCTAACCGCTTTAGTTACACAACTATAAAATTTTCATGTGCTGCTTGACCTAATTGTTCACAAAGCATAAACCTTCTCCTGATTTCCAGTATTTTATCTATGAACTGCAGAAAGTGCAAGTTTGTTAGACAAGCACTTTCTTCTGTATTTTTATTCAATAACAATTGAAAGATTACTTTTTTCTTATAGGCCAGAAGTGTTAAGATATTCGCTATTTTCATCCTGAAAATTAAGTCTAAAGTATTTTAATTGTTATTTACATGTACTATTGTACACTTTTAGTAGGGATTCTATTCAAATTACTTAAGCAATTGCTTCAATATTTCAGAATATTCTATTGAAAAAGTGAAGAAAAAGTGTAATGGTTCCTAATCACCTAATACTTTTGCTGCAAGTTAATTTTTTACTTTCATAGTAGTGTGATCATTTACATTCAATTTTAGATCATACATCTTCTCAAAAGCATTTTATTGTGGTACATACCTGTCAAGTTCTTAAAGAGATGGGAATACCAGACCATCTTATTTGTCTCCTGAGAAACCTATATGCTGGTCAAGAAG
>JANHFR010010104.1:201753-216538 GCA_032468015.1 Mimophis mahfalensis | reverse complement strand
CCTTTCCTTTCCTTTCCTTTCCTTTCCTTCCCTTCCCTTCCCTTCCCTTCCCTTCCCTTCCCTTCCCTTCCCTTCCCCTGTCCTGCCTCGCCTTGCCTCCTCCTCCCCTCCCCTCTCTTCCTCTTCTCTCCTCTCTCCTGTCTTCTGATCTTCATCTTCACATCCCTTCATTCATACTAGAAATGATGTAGCAAAACAAATTGAATCATATAATGAATAAAAATGGACCTATAAACACAAAATATAGTTCTTTTTGATATGAAAAAATATACATTGGTAAATGTCCTATTGACAGAGAAGGAAGATATCATATGTAAGGAAGTGCTTTTAGTCTATAGCAGTGGTGGTTAACCTTTTCAGCACCAAGTGCAGAAATTGGAGTGTGGACACGCCAGAAACTGGAAGAGCAGCTTCTGGCACATGCATGTGCACCGCCCACATGGTCTTCCAGTTTCTAATGCACATGCATGCGTGAAGACCAGTTGGCCTGCACATGCATGTCTGCCGGGGTGCTGCTCTTCCATTTGCTGGCACTCCCATGCACGTGAACCCGGTAGAGCAACAGGTGACAGCTGGTGTGCCCGGAGAGATGGCTCTGCATGCCACTTCTGGCACACATGGCATAGGTTCGCCATCACGGGTCTATAGTGCATTATCAGTTTATTTTCACATGTTACCTTCTAAACAATTCCAAACACTTAGTCCTTTGGATTAGTTATTTTAATTCCCAAATTTTGCCCAGCATTTATCAGCTATTTATCAAATATTATCAGCTATCAGTATTTTCTTCAGCATTCCAATAATTAAAAGGTAGAATAGAATGAAGTAGAGGAAAAAAAGAGGATAAATAAACTTTCAAGACTTGAGAATAATACATATGTACCTTGGTATTTTTCTTCTTTATTAATCACTGAATTGTCAAGAAAATATGCAGGGCCAGACTGTCCATGAATATATGTTATGGGTAGGTGGTTTTGTGATTATTGAAGGAACTCAAGGTATGTTGTCAAATTTTCATCTTCCATTAGGCAAAAGAGAACACAAGTTTAATTGCCACAGGATACTAAAGTTAATTTACCAAAGGATTTTCTTCTGTTATAAACAGAATTGTAACCAATAATGCTCAAGAGCAAGAAGAAACATCTGAGCAATTTGTTGAGGTCAGTTTTGTTCATAAGTGCAAACTAAAAAAAGAAACAAAAATCTCTCTAAAGCTCTATGTGTGTACAAGTACCTGCACAGACAGTAGTTCTGCTGGAACTACCAATAAACATGCAAACATTCTAACAGACGCAGCTGCTTTAAAAAGAAAAATATTTAGCTTCTGTTAACCTGCATTATAAAGCATCTTGTTTGAAGATTTCTTAGATCACTATTGTTAACATGATGTTGCTGAATTTTCTAATATTGTGCAGTGACAAAAGACACGGTATGGACTGTGGCTCAGGTGTTTGAGAATTCATTCACATGGCACTAGCTATCCACAGCTAAAATTTGAATTCAGATTGTAGTCACTACTTCCTCAAGAATAGTTTATAAGCTGCTTTATAAAGAAAAAAGGATATACAAGGAATAATAAAAAAGAATGGGTAGGCTATCCCAGTAATTATAGGGAACAGTTTGTGCTCCAATAAAATAGCATGGGAGAACTACTAAGTATAGTATATATTGATGTGGCTCAGTTATGTTTGATTACTATTTTGTTACTATTTTAATGTTAATTCTATTTTTATTGTTGTATGCCCACCGAAGTTTTTTGTGAATATGATGGACATATAAATCCTATACATAAATAAAACAATGTTTTCTGAGTACAATAATTTATGACCATTTATTTATTTTACTGCTGCTGCTTAGTTGATATTAGTATAATCCTTTGCACTATCATTTTTCCTTGAAAGTATTTGAGGTAAGACATGCTAGATTTTTCTCTATTAAAATAGAGAGAACCAATAGCCCTTTGTTCTTCATAAAATGTGGTGAGAATAATTATGCCTATACAGTTACATTTTTCCTGAAAGACAAGATAATTCTGAGAGGAACTGCTAACAAATCCAGTAGTGTTTAATAAAAGTATGAGGCACTGTCAAACTAGAAACTAAAACAAAGGATAAATAAAGATTTTAATGTCACTGAAGACCAGCTGAAAAACAATCACCTGTATGAACAGGCAATAAACTTATTTAAATATATATTTGATATCGTCGAAGAAGCATTTTGTATATAATAGAAAAGTGACGTTCTCATTTATAGAAAAGGAAGATGTTCCCTCACTTTTTGAAAAATAGATGGGACAAGCAGCGTAACAGCAAGTGGGAAAGGAGCAAGTAGGATCTATGCTGTGTACATGCACAAGTGCCAGATTTATACAAATTATACATATTATATTACGCCTCCATCAGTTTATTTGATAGCCTTTCTTTAAATAATTCATGGAGAAAACTGATCACTTCATAATGCCACAAACTCACAGCAGGCAAAACTAATTTTACACAATATGAAAACAGATTTTATTTATTTAAGAGTAATATTTAAAAACAACAACTTTTTTGACACCAGCTGCTGAGAAATAAATAGAATATTTTATGACAAAAAAAATCTAAATGTGTTAGAAGCTGTTCAGAACAGACTGATGGTTTTCAATTGACAGATATATTTTAAAAAATCCAAAATTGGTCAGTAAAATATTAACTCCTAAGAGTATGATCAATAGGCATCTTTTTAAAAATAGTCCTATGCCATGATGATTTTTAAAGGAAATATGCTACATGCAGGTGATAAGTTGTATGTATAGTGGGAGGGGAGATTTTCATACTTTACTACTTAAAAGAAAATGTTATTGTGTCTCTTTTCTCAAATCACAATTAGATTCAGTATTCTTAAAGTGATTTTAAAGTACTTTCAAGAACAAAAATATTTTAAAAATATTTAAATTTAATACAATACTTTGCCTTGTCTTGGGAAGCAGGATTAGGATAACATTTATCTTAATATCCTTACTGGGTTTCCATCTAATAGAATGTTAGCAGAAGACAATGGACAAATTGCTATTCAATATCCCATTTTTCAGTAGACAAACACAGTGAAATTTAACATAAAGAACATCTCATTATTGAGAGTTTAGTTTCATTTTGTTTAGCATTACATTACAAACGCAGAAATTTACAGTGATACAGGAAAGTTGAAAGTGTGCATAAAAGTTGTATGAATCAGCAGACATTTAACACTATTTACATGCTTATCACTGCCAACTTCTGTTTTAAAATGTATAAATAGGAATTTTAAGTTTAGCATTAATTCTCCTTTTTAAAGAAGGTTGTATTCTAACCACAGCAATCTAGTCATTATGCAAAACTCAGCATTAAGGCCCAACCCCAATAACATATTTAATATGTATGTATATAATATGTATATCTAAATGAAAGAATTTCCATGTATATATGTTTTGGTTTCTATACAAGCAGAATGGGACAATACATATGGATCTTCGTGATTATTGCAAGACATTACCAAGTCTGTCCATTTCACAGGTTCATTCTATGTAGCTAATGACCTATTGCAGAGATGTGGCAGACAAAATGTGAAACTTCCATTTAATAACTTTTGAACTGCCATATCATTTTAGGAAGCAGGTAGCATGCCATTATCTGCTCCAGTAAACATAACATCATTATTTTTATGTTTTGTGATATAATATACCCACCTACCAATTATAATGTGCTTATTTTACATTCTTTAACGTTACGTCAGTGATTTTTATAGTCGTAGCACCCTTTTAAATGTGGTAATGGAAAGAAATGTGAAAGTTGCAATTACCAGAATCTGATGATTCATAAACAGGAACACACGATTATAAATAAAAAATTTAGTTGTACCTAACTTTATTCCCTGATCAGTAAATAGAACAAAGAGATTATTTTGTCATGCTTTGCTTTCTGTTCATCTCTGAACTCTGTTATCAAGTTTCTTAAATGAGGTGCATTTGTAGATGCTTTTTGACATTGATAAAAGATTTAAAAGTTGCTGTGTCTAGTTGTGAGTAATGCAAAGAGTGGTGCCTATGTCTGGTTCTCACAAGGAGCCTACGTTCTCTGACAGACATTTTGTAGCCAGCATGAAAATACGAAAAGGAGTAAAAATTAAAAAAATAAAAGCCAAAGCAGTGCCGATTTTTCTTCCTGCATTTGCATGCTTTTGGACTGCTAGGTTGGCAGGAGCTGAACTGAGTAACCGGAACTCACCACATGACATGGCACTCAGGTCTCAAACCCCAGGATGTCGGCTTTCCACTTGAAGAGCTCACTGTCTTAAGCATCTCGGCCTCTGACATGGGTAGATTTTTGTCTAAAATATATTTTGTTCTGTATGCTTATACTTAAATCACTTAAATATCCTAGAGATCTTTTCTCTAGTCTAGAGAGATTGAGGTTAGCAGTTGCATGCAATTTTACAAAGCGTATTCAAGGCTGCACGTAGAACCAGAAACAGGACCTGAACAACAACAGAAATCTGTGTCTCAGTGTAACTCTATTAATTTCTGGCCTGAATTCTGCCATTCTCACAGATTAATCAAAAGCTGCTTATAATTTTTATAAAAATGATCACTTATAATTTTGCATTGGTAATAATTTGAACTAATTTTTTTAACTAAACCATAAGAAAATTTGCAGTTTTTCCATATACTATTTTTGACATAAGTATAGCAATAGCAATAGCATTTGATTTATATACTGCTTATCAGTGCTTTCAACCCTCCTTTAAGAGGTTTACAGAGTCAGCATATTGCCCCCAGCAATTGGGTCCTCATTTTACCCACCTTGGAAGGATGGAAGACTGAGTCAACCTGGAGCCTGGTGAGATTTGAACTGCCTAATTTCAGGCAGCTGGCAGCTAAGTACTACATACTGTACTCTACTCACTGCACCAGGACACCATAATTCTATAATGTACTAAAATTTGTGAGGATACATCTACCCTACATGCTTTCTTCTCTGAAATTTTCCACAATATTATTTTTAAAAACAAAAATAACCCTTATCTTCTTATTTCATGCAATTTGTTTTATTGATTTTGTAAATAAATGCTGCCTTGTATTTTACTTCTAAGTTTGGAACAACAGACACTAATAGACTCAATTGCTTCTATTGTGTACTGTTCAGTCCACTTTGGTGGATCATTGTATCTCCTTTTTTAAAATTCCTGCTTGCAAACTCAGAGAAATAGCAATTGTTTGAGTTATAATTACATTTGGCTTCAGGCAAACCATAAATGTTTCCAGGCAATTTGCTGTGAAATTTGACAGCACTTTGATTATGCTTATTTGTACCAATATTAAAGTAATGTTTCCCCTTTAGCTGATTGCATCCAATGAAACTGCAAGGTATGTATTATTTATTTGCTTTGCCAGCCATTACTCTCTAGGTAAAATCAAGTGACCAGTGGTGGATGGACTCAAGGATACTGCCTGTTCGTTATTTAAAGCTGTTCTAGTAATTTTGGCTCCTTCAGCCCCTGGGTAGCCTATTCTTGCCCATTCTGTTGTTGTCTCACTAAAAAGCTACAGTGTAAGCTTATCATTTCTCTAGCTGTCTACCTATTTCTATTATACCAGAAATGTAGCAATCTGGAGGCCAGGATTTGGTACCTCTTAAGAAAAAATGCTGCTTTTCGTAACGTTTCTATTTGCCATTTCCCTCAGCATTATTCAGTTCAGATTACAATGTACAGTAATGGAATGTGGAAAACATACACAAAAAATGATGGACAGAGTCCTGCAGCCAGATCCATAGCGTTCTTTGATTAGTAGATGTTTTTCTCACTGACATTCAGTCTATTTATTTTCTATGCTAACACTGAATCACAACTCAGCGAATAGGATTGGCATAACTATAACAATTGCTATAAGTGTATTGTAAGCCGCCCTGAGTCTTCGGAGAAGGGCGCCATATAAATAGAAATAGAAATAACAATAACAATGAGAAAAGGGAGCTAAAATGCATGGTGCATAGCAGTTTAACTTTTAAAAATGAAAAGGACCCTAAAAATTGTACTGTAAGTTGGTGCAGTTATAAAACAAATCATCAAGCAACTAGATCCATGTTTATGATCATCTTTAAGGAAATGCACTGGTTATTAAGCAAATCTCCCTTTCACTTTGCTTGTCACAAGCCAGCAGGGAAGACCACAAATAATAATCCCATGATCACTGTTTTAAGTGCAAACCTATTGCCAATTGCCCCATTTGTGACTATGTGACTATGGGGGTGGTGTGACAATTGTAACTTGAAACAGGTTGTAAATTATTTTTCCTGAGGCTGACATAACTTCAAACCTTTGATAAAAAAAAAATATTATGAGGGTGGGAATACCTGTTTTGTGATACTTCTATGTAATTTAGTTGATGTCATTTGGGATTAAAATTTTATTTTGAGTTCTTGATATATAGTTCCATGAGAAGAAAATATAGGGTATATAGTATTCTACTTATATGCAATGATACTGCATTGATGATGCATTGATATCTAGCATCGATGATATTACCTAGTTCAGTAATGAAATGTTTGCAAGTAAACAACCAAGCTCAGAAAGCACAATAGACTCCACAGTCCTTATATTTAAAGGCAAGACAAATTTTGCAACAATAACCGTGCTGTCCAACTAGTATGCATGAATTATATTTCTAGATGTTTTCTAGTTATGCAATGTGTGGACCAAATTATAAACTAGCATTGCCAAAGCATGTAATTTAAGAAATTGGCTCTGGTAATATTTTTACTAATAAATCAAAATACAAGATATACATTTGTGGGAAAAACTCAGTTTGGTATGTTCATTTTTATTACAGTAACAGAAACTGGTAACTTGCAGTATCAATAACTTATTCTCCCAATGTGCTAGGTATTAGATAACTTTACAAATACCCATGTGTCCTGTAAATACAATAGACATATTTCTAACAGTCCAGGTGGGTTGTAAAAGTTGTCATTCTAAGTTAGCAAAATTCCAAGTAGAAAAATGTAACATTCAAATAAAAACCTGGCCTGGAAAAGGAATTTATGTATGTCCGTAACAGATGTATCTTTGCTGGAGAGAAACGAAATATGAAAATTGCACCTAGATCGGAGGTAAAAGGGATCCAATATATTTGAAAATGTTATCTGTAAACTCAGATTGTCTGTCTTTGAAAACCTGATTCATTGGATTATATTTATATTATATTATGGTTGTAATGAATTTGAACAGATTGCAAATGGCCAGATGAACAATGTTTATAAGTAATTCTATATAATAGGGCTCCCCAACCGCCCGGCCATGGCCACTACCAGGCAGTGAGCTGTTTAAAGCCAGGCTACCCAAAGTGACAGGCGAACATGAACGTGTGCTTTTCCCCTTGCGTGAGCAATGGGCGAACACATGGGTGCATGTACCTGCCACTTACATCGGTAGAGGTCCGTGCACGCATGCACTTGCCTGCTGTTCACCCAAAACTATCCTCTCTCTCCCCACCCCGACACTGGTCCGCAAAGTCAGAAGGGTTGGGAACTCAGCTATATAAGACCAAAGAGAATAAGTATGTAATATTTTATCAGAAATAAAACCTAGTGAATTCATTGGGAAGAGATGAGAAAAGGCAGACTGGTGATTCTTTTAGTTTTCCAGAAGATCTGGCTTTTTACCCAGGTGCTAGGCTATAGTGAGGGTCTTTGGGTTGGGGGACGTTGCAAGGGAACTATAGAGATTTTGGTTTTGATTTTATTTTTATCTATCTATCTATCTATCTATCTATCTATCTATCTATCTATCTATCTATCTATCCATCCCAGGGGACTCAGGGCGGCTCACAGTCCACTAAAAACAGACATCATAAGAGTTAAAATGGAATTAGGCCCACAAACAAGAGAAAATTTAAAACAACCCATCCCATAAAATTAGGATAGACCGCCAAGCTCAAACAGCCAGGTCTTTAGGGCACGGCGGAACTATCGCAAATCGGGACTGATCTGAATATCCGGGGGTAGTTCATTCCAGCGGGTAAGTACCCCCACAAAGAAGGCTCTCCCCCAGGGGTCACCAGCTGACATTGACTGGCTGATGGCACCTGAGGAGACCAACTTTGTGGGAGTGTACTGGACAGTGGGAAATTGTCGACGGCAGAGGTGGCCTCGCAGGTACCCTGGGCCTAAGCCATGGAGCGCTTTAAAGATCGTAACCAATATCTTGAATCGCACCCGGAAGACTGTGCTTAGATTGTGCTTAGATTTTTGTGCTTAGGTTTTTGTAATTCATTTGTTTAATTTTAAGATAGGTAGCCATATAAATCTTTATTTAAAATAAAACTTATTTACTTTAGTCTATCATATTTTTAAAAGCAGGCTTCCAGATTGATATATTAATGTAGGCTACTATTGAAGAGCATCTGGAAACTACAACTGATGCAGAGTGCAGGGGCACAGGCAGGTTTTGGGGCCCCTAGAGTGGCTCATATGCCACTGTTTCATAATATTGAACCAGGGTGGTACAGTGGTTAGAGTGCAGTACTACGTCTGCTGACTGCTGGCTGACTGCAATTTGGCAATTCAACTCTCACCAGGCTCAAGACTCAGCCTTCCCTCCTTCTGGGGTGGGTAAAATGAGGACCTAGATTATTGGGGGCAATATGCTGACTCTGTAAACCGCTTAGGGAGGGTTAAAAGCCCTAATAAGCAGTATATAAATCAAATTCTATTGCTATTGCTATTATTATTGCTATAATTAAACAATATTTGTTGTCTGCAATATTCAAGTGAATGTATATATACCACAGACATATCCTCTGAACTGTTACCACATATAGATTCCTTTAATGGTCACCATAATGCTTTGATATAAAATCAAAATGCATAAAATAACTAATTATTTTTGTTTCTTTCCTTAATAATGAAAGCATCTTTACAAATGCAACAGAATTCTATAATTCTGCCAGAGACAATTTTAGAACTTGCTCTCAGTTCTTGCTCTGTATTTTAAAATGGTTAGAGTGCAGTACTACTTCTGCTGACTGCCGTCTGACTGCAATTTGGCAATTCAACTTTCACCAGGCTCAAGATTGACTCAGCCTTCCATCCTTCTGAGCTGGGGGCAATAGGCTGACTCTGTAAACAGTTTACAAGACAGCTGTAAAAGCACTGTAAAGCAGTATGTAAGTCTGAATACTATTGCTATTGCACTGCTTCCAGGTGCAATTCAAGGCTTGGTTTTTATTCTTTAGCCCTACATGACAAGGGTACAGGCTACTTGAGTATGAAACTTCATCCCTATGAAACTGGCCTGCCCCACCTGTGCCAGCAGAAAAGGTATGCTGCTGACCCATTGGTCAGGTAATTCCACCTGGCAGCACCTAGGAGAGCCTTCTGTGCTTTGGCTCCTGCCCTTTGGCAGAACATTTTGCTCCCATCCTCCTGTTCTTCCTTAGGGCTCCCTAAGATATGGCTCTTCCAATTGCCTTGGGACCACAGTGTTTAATTTCATAATCGAGGTGGTTGATGGACCAATAGTAAATTCCACTTCCTATCATGTACATTATGCTGCCTCTCCCCATCTTTTAGTCATGATACATATTTTTATTTGATGTGTAAGAGTGTGTATGTGCCCATTCTAATTCTATATAATCCAGGAATAATAGCAGAATAATCTCATAGGTGTGTCTTTCTAAAGTGTAGCTTCTTCATACATGTTATATTGCTGCCTTAATATTATTTTAATATCATTTTCAAATTTAATTCCAGTTGGCAAGTATTTTCCTAATACATAATATTTTTAAATAAATTACAAATCACTGAGCTATCTGTAAAAATTACAATCATCTAGATTTTCAGGAAAAAAAAATATGGATATATTTTATTCACTGTACATAAGCCAAACTGTTTGTTGCTATGTTTAAATTGTTCATTTCTTCTATATTTTGTAAGCTACCCTTGGTATTTCTGCTTTATTTCATTCACTTGGTAGTGAGTAATGCGAAGTATTAGAATCAACTCAAAAAATATTTAACTGCACATGGATTCTTAGTTTTAGACCATGTTCATATTACAATTCATTTTTAGATAAAAAGTTCATATAGAAAATCAAAAAGACTTATTTTCTTATGTAGATGAAAAGCTACTTAATTGTTAAAAAGCAAAAAACTGTATACTTTCCACTGTAATGAAATGTTGTCCTAATGCATAAGGTAAATTAAACTTTGATAGAGAAAAGGCTTTGTTGAAAAGGAAATGTAAACAAGAAATTGAAATGATCATTTTTTAAATCTCTGGAATCAATTCTTTTCCTCTTCCTAATTTTAATTTTACATGATTATTAAGCTTCCAGTACGGTTACAGGATAAATCCACTGTAGGATAGAGAGTAAAGTTAAATGAACTGTCCATCACTTTTGCAACTTTTTTGTTAATAAGCACAGTTTAAAACTTTCCATTTAAGTTACTTATAAGGGTAGTGAGCAGTTTTAAAGGGGAAAAGAAAGCAGTGACGCCTTTAGAAAAGGAAGAAAATTTTCAGAATTTTAAAAAAATTATTTCATCCCCCCAAAATTGTGAATTAATATTGACAGTGTACTAGCTGTTTAAATTATATATTATACTTTTTGGAGTACTATGGAGTACTATGATATTTATAAACTAATACACAAATCTGTCTATCACCTGTTTATCTATCTATCTGTCTGTCTATCCATCCATTTTAATTGAAATAAAAAGTATTAAATTAAACTCTCTTAAAATCTGATCAACCTCAGTCAAATGGTATTAGGATTATGTTTTACTTTAAGAATATTGCATGAGGACTAAAGCAACAAATGCTTGTATAACAGTTTACGCAGCACACACTCTTAAATTGCTGTCACTTTAAGAGAAACAGTTTTAGCATATTGCTTTTCTAAAGTACTCTTGTATAAACACTACACTGGAACATTTCATTAGCATTTAGAGAACAATAAAGAAACACAGTTTAATAGGGTAATATGTTTTAGTGGCCTTAGCAGAACCCTACTTAACACAGTGGGATTTTCTGCAGCACAGAGACATAGGAAACTGTTCTGTATACATTTACTGTGTGGGACTTCCTCCTTCTGGGGAGCATGCGGTTTAGAGCAAAGGAAAATAACTTTCCTCCTGCAGTTTACCAATGAAAGAAGCATTTTAAAATACAGTGTCTGAGAGCGAGTTCTAAAATTGTCTCTGGCGGAATTATAGAACTCTGTTACATTCGTAAAGACGCTTTCATTATTAAGGAAAGAAACAAAATTAATTAGTTATTTTATGCATTTTGATTTTATATCAAAGCATTATGGTGACCATTAAAAGAATCTATATTTAAAGATTATTGTAACAGATCAGAGGATGTGTGTGTGGTATGTATACATTCACTTGAATATTGCACACAACAAATATTGTCTAATTATAGCAATAGCAATAGAATTTGATTTATATACCGTTTATCAGGGCTTTTAACCCTCCCTAAGCTGTTTACAGAGTCAGCATATTGTCCTCAACAGTCTGGGTCCTCATTTGACCCACCTCGGAAGGATGGAAGGCTGAGTCAACCTGGAGCCTGGTGGGATCTGAACTACCTAATTGCAGGCAGCTGGCAGCTAAGTATTACATACTGCACTCTACTTGCTTCACCACCACGGCTCCTCTTACTGGTACATGAACTGTGAAAAATATAATGCAGTAAATTTTGTTGTAATGTACTAAAATATATTTCATATCCTGGTTAAGTACACAATTCACATTGTGTCCATAAGTGTGAATATTAAAGTGAGAGTGAAGAGTGATAAAGGAGGTTATGTTTAGTTAGGGCATGAACCATGAAATTTGGCTCTCATGGGATTAGAAACAGAAAAAATGAGATTTTTTTTTGGTCTAAATAAGCAGTGATGAGCTTTCAAAATATGTGCAAAGTGTAGAAGGTTTATGAAGGCTGGTTATCTTTTCAACAAGAAAGTGGCTTCAGTTTTAACACATTTAAGTTTTAAGCTTTTAAAGAAACTTTTTCCAAATGGTCTAGCTTGATTATTACACAGAAGAATGCCCCAATATATTAACCTTTGTTATTTATTTTCTTTGCGGTTTAAAGATGTGTCAAAATTCGGAATGATAATTGATATTTTAAAAGTTCACAAATTTCCTAGGCCTTAAAATTCTGCTTGCTTTTTACCCACAAAGAATCAAAATTATAAAAATTAAATCATGTACATTTTCATGCACGTTAATTATTAAATGTTTAGCCTGTAAAAGTAAATCTTTTGAAATATGGCAATGAGACATTACATGAGAAATTTCAAAATATGAAGGCAGTTTGCGAAGCTATTGCTGAAATATCAGAATCTATTTCTGTTGGAAATCAAACCATGTCTAAATGATTGAAGAAAGTGCCCTGTTTCTGGCTAAGAAATTAATGCCTTAAGCCAAGGGTGTCAAACTGGTGTCTTGTGGTCCTGATGTGTCACACGCAGGTCATGCCCACCGTGGCTCTGCAAAGGCAAAAAATGTTGCGATACATGTCATGTGACGTGATCAAATTTGACACCCATGACTTAAGATTTTAAATAAAAATAAACACATAATGACCCCCATAAAAAATGTACAGTGTAAAAATAAAAAAAAATATGAAATCTATTCAGAAATCCCAAAAACCCATAAAGGGGAATGATAGAATGTGACAATTATATCTATCTATTCTCTTATTTTATTTATATGACTATGTAAGGCCTGCTTCCTTGAATGGAAAATATAAGAATTTTCATATATCCAAATAACTTTTAAGTACCAATTTCCATTATGTTAGTAGAGGAAAAAGCAGTAGTATGGCCCTATTCTAATTAATATTTTCCCGTGGAGAAAATTCTAAATAAACTAGAGAAAATGGCCATCATAAATGTTGCGGCATAAATGTTACTTATTTATTCATCAGTATTATAGTCCACTGTGCTACAGAATATTTAGAAATATTAAAGGAATCTTCATTTTCTGAAAGGACATTTTAGACAAAAAACGATTTAAGATATTTTAACCTAATTCAGTGCTAAATTGTAACAAAAAACAGATGTTGCATAAGAAGCGAAGGTCTATCCTGAAATAACAGTGATTTTATCATTTATTTTTCTGTTACTTTTCATACAAATATATCTTCATGCAGTATTTTAGGTTATAAAACCCCTTAATTTTGAATTGTTTTCTAGTTTTTGCTGATGCAAATGAAATACTCTCATTGCCTTAATGGTGATTTCCAATTACATTTTCCTCAATTTTCAACTTAATATAATTCATGTTCCTGCTGTCAGATCCCTTTTTTTCTACATTGTGTTCATTGTACATTTCCTTGGTTGAACCAGTGTGAAAGACATTGCCAAAATCCAAACAATTTATATCCAGCACATTTACTTCATCCACCCAGTTTCCTACTGAAGAATGATTGTTACAAAAATACTTATTTGTATGTAAAAGAACTGCAGCCCTCGTTTATTAATTCATCTTATTTCTTTTTTGGTAGTAATTTGAAGCATGGGAGACAACATCATTCTATATAAAGTCAGGTTGTAAAAATCAGGGCATTTGCAACCTTTGAGAGTCTTAATATGTTATGAAGGCATGAAGAATATAAGCAAATTTGCTATAAACTGAAGGCTCAGACTCTGAGCTTAAAAAAATTTATATCTTTAGTGGAAAAAAAAAAATTTGTGCAAGGCCTCTTAAAAGCTGCATGCTGTCAACTGTTCCCGTTCTTTAGGAACATAAACAGGATCTAGGGACAGCTTGTGCAAGAAAACAGTTGGAATACTGGAATACTATAGTTTTTCTGTAGCCAGCTTATTTTTCATCATTACCCTGTGTAAGAGGGAAGTGTCAAGAGGCATTATGAAAAATTCTTAGCCCTTTAATCAGCAGTTGTAAGAATAATTTAGTACATTTTAAAATTCCAGCCCTGAAATTTTTCAACACATACGTTAAAGTTTAAAAAGATTCTTCAGTCAATGCGTCAATAGCTGGGTTCTTCAATATGTTTTTGAGAAAGAGCAGGTACAATAGACAATACTTATGGTAACAAAACTGTGCTACATAGTCTTCATTTATTCTTCAGTTATTCTGTATTTGTATCCTAATTCTGATCCTATACTTCTTTTTACCTATTGGTTAAATACCTAACTGATAATTTATTGGAGTTAAAAGTATTTTAAAATAAATACCTTAAAATAAAGTTATAAACAAAGACATGATGTATAACTGGCAATGGGGCTGTTGTTTTGGGAAACTATAGTTTTGTGTGTGTGTGTGTGTGTGTGTGTGTGTGTGTGTGTGTGTGTGTAAACATCTTTGTTGTAGATATTAATAAATATAACTCTAATATAAACATAAAATATTGTTTTGTAAATATAAAATATTAAATGGAATATTTAGAAAGATTATTAATGAATAATATGTGCAAATCGACATGGATGCAATTTATTGATTACCCAGGCAAGAAATTAATACTATTATTAATTTTGAAAAATACAGAGCTATCATAAATTACTGAATCAGTTGTCTAAGTCAGTACAGCTATCCTTACCAAAGTATCCGTTTTTCCAGAATAGTATTAGTATTCACTAACTTTACCTTCTGTTATAATTAATGTATTTATAAAACTTACTTCTGTCTGAATGAATGAGAACAGTTCCCATGTATTTTTAGATATTTATTTATTTATTTATTAAATTTATATACCGCCTTTCTCCCCAAGGACTCAGGGCGGTGTACAGGTCTATTAAA
>JANHFR010010104.1:137445-147718 GCA_032468015.1 Mimophis mahfalensis | reverse complement strand
CTCTCTCTCTCACACACACACACACACACACACACACACACACACACACACACTCACTCACTCAGGAGATTTGCCATTTGGACAGTCCTTTATACCACTTTGAACTTCATCTGTCGATATTTCTGTTTCAAATGGAACTTTCTGTTCTCTATACTGTGGAGTTTTTCTTTTTCCAAAAAGCTATGCATTCTAAACTATTAGATTCTGTCACTGTGGAAATCCCTAAGAGTGCAAAACTTTGTTGTTGATGTTGACAAATGTTTCTCTTACTGTTTACTTTTAATTAATTTATTCTGTACAGTTGGGGGTATAATGGTTGGGGCATTAGTGGGGTAGCATATTTTGAAAGCATACAGTTGGCGATCCTTCCAAATAAAAAAAAAATGGGCACATGAAAAAGCTGCTAGTGCCTAGAGATATGGAAATGTTGCCAAGTTGCAACATGAATATCTTCAGCTTTAGCTTTTGTTTCTTGGGAAGAGTCAATGATCAGTTGTTGAAGAGATTTTAGCATCTTTTCCAGTATGATCTGTCGAGAGAGCTGCTTTGCTTTCCGTCATTTAGGTAATGGCCTTCCTCTTATATTTGCTATAAATTATCTGTGGGAGGGACCTTCACTCACTTATTTGAACTTCTATATGTGTAGCTTCACTGATAAATTAAGAAGAGATTTCTTTTTTCTAAATTTTCAGAGAAAAATCTCCATACGGATAGCCAAAGGCAGACATTGTGTTTTGTATAGAATGTTTGATAGGATAGCATCATAACACCAGAGTGATATTTTTAGAGGTTAAAAGCCTGATTATTACAATCAGTTTGTGGTGCTATTTCTACAGCAATATGAAAAATAGAATTACATCTTTATATATGTGAAGTCAAATATGTATCTTTCCAGTGTTAATTGTTTAGAGGAAATTCATATTTTTAGATATGAGTTGACTATAATTCTTCAGTGTTTCATTTACATTAGCTAATACTAAAAAATTATGATAAACTCTAAGCAATTGGCCAAAGTTTGAAAAATCGGATATTATTTAGATATGATAGCCAATTGTTTTGAATAATTATTTAAATAAACATGTATTTGAAATATGAGAGAATATTGATGCGGTCCTAAACTAAAAGCCTTTTAAATGTCACAAATTATTTCTGATGTCTGATGAAATAGGCATTCATTATTATTTGTGAATTGTATGTTACCTATTTTTATAAAATATATAAAACACATATTTTGCTGTGTATTTTACAGTTTTGGTTAAAAATAATAAAGAATATTTCTTCACATTGTATGGAAAGTATATTTTTACTATCCTGTGTTTCTATTTATATGTAATGCCACTAACCTATAACAAACTACTGAATAATTATTGTTCTAATAAAATAATTTGGATAAAATTAAAATTAGCTAACTATAACATCCTGTTTTCAATTTATTATTTTACAGTGATAGTTTTTGCCATTTATGTTGATAAAAATAGTAAATACATTTGTAGGAATGTTTACAGGTTCTATCAAGCACAAAATGATGATATTTTATGGCAATATGAAAGATCTAAAAAGTGATTTAAAACAATGAATTAAATTGTAATATGAAAGTTATTATCTAATATTTTCAAAAATTACTGTGTAGAAATGGAAAATATTGAAATGAGTCAGTGCACATATGTTTTATACATCCTTAGATAAATCTTGATATATAGATTTGAAAGTAGGAAAGTTGGAAAATATCATTGTTTCTTGCCAATCTCTTAGTACTATTTGCAGCCTTAATTGTAAGACTTTCTAAGAAATAAGAACTAGATAACTATAGTTCTGTTTTAGTAAAAGCCACAGTGCTTTGTGAGAATATGAAATGATCATTCTGAAGAATATAGGAATCTTGAAAACTGTATTTTATTCATAGTTTCTTTATTATTTAGTTGAAAGATTTCTCTGAGGTTGCATATTAAAAAATTTTTTTAGCTACTCACTAAGAAAATCAGTTGTATTTTGGCATGGTATATAATTAACCCATTACTTACAGTCAGCTAACTAGAAGAATGATTAGAAATGGTATTGACATTGCAATTTAAGGTCAAATCATAATGCCTTTTTAATCATTAAGAACCGTTAACACAAGTAATTTATATATTTTAATGTTTATATTATTATGCTAATAAATAATGCCTCAATGTACTATGTATTGTTACAACAGTTAATGACCATTTTTGTCCAGTGAACAATTAGATTTTTGCTGAGGGATTTTTTTCCGTAATAAAAAGCCTAGTTTGAGATTGAGATTTTACATGGAAGTGCAACCTTAACACTTTTTAAAAAAAAGAATTACTGTTGCAAACTGGCTATGAGAAGAAGCTACCAGTTTCTTTGGAATAGCCCTGCTAATGGTTTTATGTAGAGGTAGTACTATAGGCTATGTGCCAGTACTTCTAGCATTGTGACAGTGAGGATTAGCCAGAGTAACTCAGCGATATAACTGTGTAAGACTTAGCAGCTGTTGCTTTGCACCAATCCATAATTACATCATAAGGGAATTATATTCTAAATCCCATGTTACATATGATTCTGCCGAGTTTGTATCATACCAAGTACTCCATTGCTTAGCTAGAAATAGTTTTGTTACTGCTATTTGTGAGATATAAGTTTTTGTGAGCATGTGTATACTGTATGCATTATCTCTGTGAACAACATTAGTCTTATCTAACTTTCAACATTTTATTATCCTTCTGTTGCTGCTCTTAGAAAAATAGCTAAGAGCAGTGCAGTGAGTGTGTGTGTGTGTGTATATTTGTAAGTGTGTGTATATATATATTGTCTGTGTGTATGAGAAACAGATGCACTGTAGGCAGATAAAGTAGATAAATATAGTTTCAAATAGAAGCATAAGTGTATAAATATAGACACTATATGGAATGAAGACAGGCAGATCAGCACAGTTTCATTATTGCTTGTATTCTGTATAATAAAAGAGCAGCTGACATTAAAGTGACTGATTGAATGACACTGTCAGATTGCAGAAGACGTAGTGTAAGGTAAGAAAATAACCTTTCCAGCAGTTTGAAGAGCAATTACTCAGAAAGATTTAGTCTCCTTCATTATTTGGTTAATACAGCACCGCTTCCTGGATTTTATTTTTGCAATTAGAAGCTAGAAACAAAGCATGAATAATTCTTCTGTCCTAAAATGAATTACTAAATTAGTTAAATAATAATAACAATTCTAGTTTTGTAACTTGCTGGAGACTCCTGCTCCATTTCTTTAATTTTGGTAGAATTCATCTGTTGTGTCTGAAATTACTAGGCTTCTATTTGCTGATGCAAAAACTTGTCATATTGAGTTTCTGTGGTAAGTGATAAAGATAATAAAGCAGAAAATTCTTCATTGTTTAAGAGATGGCTCGCTCTGTGTGGCGTACATTATCAGTGCTATACTCTTCAAATTGTGATCCTGTCTGTTCTGAGAACTTTTTAGAATACATAGCTAGGCCTCAGCTATAAATTGACTATAGGTTATAGGCCTCAGCTATAAATTGACTATAAGTTATTAGTGTAAAATGGAACTGAACACATGATGCTAGAGTCCTTTCTAAAATAAAATGCTGTCTTCTTCACATTACTTTTTACTTTCTTCATTTTTTCCTAGACAACAGTAGTTTTAAAAAAGCATCAATTGCATCAAAAAAAATTCTTTGATATCAAAGTCATGTAGTTAATAAATGTATTATCCATTTCTACTGGAATCACATAAGCAACAAAAACTATGTGGATCTGAATATTCAAGTCTTTTCTTCATGTAGCCTTAAATGTGTTTAAAGGATATACAAGATATTTCAAAGTATCTCTGAGACATTTGGACATGTGACTTATTCCCGACTAAATTTCTGTATCAAAAAGGGAGCTTAATTTGAAATTTGGATTGAGAACCTAGTTTACTATAAAAACCAAAATAGTTGCTTCCATGTCTGAGAGTCGTTTTGGTTCGGAGTCCACATTCTTGCATCTAAAAGTCTCATCAATTTTATGGCAGGTTTACATTTTTTTTCCTATTAAAATGAGAATATCATTCAGAACAAATAATTGGATTTTGGGGGAAAAACATGTGCATATGGTTGTGATCAATGTACAAATGTACAAATTCTTGTTCTTCACATTAAAACAATTATTGACATTCTTAAATATTGCAAATATATAACTCAATATATATATTTTATATTGGGATGAAAATACACGTGACACCCATGTTTTAATTTAGGGTGTGTTTTTTTTTAATTTCCCTTGTGTTACAAGGGATTTCAAGATGTTGGAAATTTGGATATTCACTTGACAGCAACTATTAGCAACTATTTATAACTTTACAAGATAAGTTATAAAATTAAGATCCAACGTAGAAATGTATTAGATATATGCTGTTTTCGTCTTTTGTTTTGTTTTGTCTTGTTTTTCATAAACTTGTTAGGCAATTTACAGTGCCCTGCATTTTCACACCTGTAACTAAAGACAATTATTAATGTAAATGACAAGTTGCATACTCAGATGATTTATACTCAATGTACTTAGAAGAAATTGACACAATTAGACTTTATGTACTTGTAAATGAAAACTTTTATAGTTATATTTCCTTTTGAATACAGATAATTTTTTTAATGTTTCTATATAGTATGAAATTCCAAATGCAAGAAACCATCAACCTTTTTCCATTCCTTTTTGAAACACTGTATTTAGCAAATCAATGTTTCCTTTGTAAGTACAATATGCTATTTTCCTAAAAGCGTCAACTGCACTTGAAAAATCTTTCGTTTCTGGGATGAAATCCTGAAAGAGAAAGGAGGAAAGTGAAATATGAAGTTTTACTAATTGTAGGCTTATGTAAAAATAGTGATTGAATGCGAATATTCAATATTCACCCTTTCTTTGAAATGTGAATTTTTTCAGCTTAATTTTGGTAGTGGTATCAATTGGTTCTGACTTGATCATTGAGATAAAAAAAGTTCCTGTGAAAAACCTGCTTCATTAATATTTTGAATTGCTGAATTAAGTTTGCTTATAAAATTCTCTATTTTATTCTGTTTGAAATCAATATAAAATAGTGTTTTGAGTAAAGGTATAACAATAATCCTAGTAAAGGTATAACAATAATCCTAGGTACATATTTGAGTATACCACTCAAAATGTATGTAAATCTGTAAAAATAATTTTCTGCTCTAGAAGCCATACTGTTTCTTAATGGGTAAGACAATGCATACTTCTTAAAACAAATTTGCTAAATTTGAAGCAAGTATATACACTCTGCTTCTACCTCACACCCAGATCCCTCATAAACCAGTTTGAAGCTGACTTTTGATTTTCTTTTTCCAAGAGAGGAAAGGACACCATCATATTTCCAAGCTTCTAAGAGAAGTTAAAGGAATGAGACTCTGACCCTTAGGTTGCCACATTCATCCTCAAAGTTAGATTGGTTGCACCTGATTCTCAACAGCATTTTAAATAGTGTGTGTGTGTGAGTGAGTGAGTGTAGACCAGTGGTTCTCAACCTGTGGGTCGGGACCCCTTTGGAGGTCGAATGACCCTTTCACAGGGGTCGCCTAAAGACCATCAGAAAACACATATTTCAATACAAATACAGGTATACGTGAAAATAATTTTATGGTTGGGGGTCACTACAACATGAGGAACTGTATTAAAGGGCCGCAGCATTAGGAAGGTTGAGAACTACTGGTGTAGACAGACTGTTACCCAGAGGTTTTGACCCATGGTGATTCAAAAGTGAATAGAAAATAGAAAGAATACAGAGAAGAGCAATAAAGATGATTAGGGCCTGGAGGCTAAAACATATGAACAATGGTTTCTGGAAACCCAGTTTTTTCTAGTTTTGTCTAGTTTAATGAAAAGAAGGACTAGGAGTGACATGATAGCAGTGTTCCATTACCTTAGGGGTTACCAGAAAGATGTAGGAGTCAAGCTGTTCTCCCAAAGCACCTAAGGGCAGGACAAGAAGCAAAGCAAGAAACTGATTAAGGACAGAAGCAACCTAGAACTAAGGAAAAATTTCCTGACAGTTAGAACAAGTAATCGGTGGAACAACTTGCCTCCAGAAGTTGTGAATGGATGGAAGTTTTTACAAAGAGATTGGGCAACCATTAGTCTGAAATAGTATAGAATCTGAGTAGGAGGTTGGACTAGAAGACCAACCAAGCCTGTCATTCTTATCCTATCCTATCCTATCCTATCCTATCCTATCCTATCCTATCCTATCCTATCCTATCCTATCCTATCCTATGAATGCAGCAATAGCAACAAAAGTCCAATTTAAATCATCCAGTTTTAGATCAACTCTGGCACAAAGCCAGAAAAATTATGGCTCATCCCTCAAAGTAAAGTAAATTCATGTCAATTAGCATTTCAGGTGCTAATCATGGAGCTCATATATAAGTTACTTTAGTGAGTCTTTGACCTTTTAGATCAGTCTGAGTTGTTCAGAATGTAATGAAGTATTCTTCCAGCTTTTCAATTATGGCTGAAATGAATGACATCAAATATTTTTAATGTTTACATCTATTTTACTAATTAGAAATAAACAGATATGTAGAACTGTCATTAATAATATAAGCTGCTTTTTTGTAAGCCGTCTAAAAGAACAAGACTTTGAAAAACACTAGTATATGGTCAGTTTTGAGGTTTTAAAATAAATAATTTAAACAAAGTATTACCATAACTGGGCCCTCGTTCTGTACACAACCATTAAGAGAGGAGCTATGGAAGCACTTAGAACATTAGCTAGATGTATGGAATATGATTAAACAACTTTCAGAAAAAAGAAACTTGGAAAAGCTGAAAATATGACAGAAAATATGTGTTTTTCAATACTAGGAATATATTATTTCCTTTTAAAAATCGGTGCTTATTTTTGTTGATGATATTACAATCTTAAATACATGTATCCACAAATAAAATTTTTCCTTCCTTCTTGGCAGTAGCAATTACATAAAGGCAGTTCAACTGTCACAGTTGTGTACTTTATTTCTCCTACATTAATATTGACAGCTAAATTTATTTTTAATCTAGTTTCACAGAGTAGGGGGTAATATTTTTTTGTTTCCTTTCTTTTTATTTTTGAGCTTTTATTAGTACTTCATTTATATAGCATTTATTTTATTATTTTATTTTGTTTTGTTTTTACTTGTGAATCATAAATTTACTACATAACAGTACTGCTTGCTAATTAAAACAAATGGTTTAAATAAGGTAAGACTTTCTCACAAATATGGCCATGATTTTCATTACCTTAATAGAAAGCTCTAGATGTGCACAGTCTGCACTTTTTTAAAAAAAAAAAAATCATCTATTCATTTCAAATAGAATAATAGAGCTAGGATAAGAAAAGATACAGCTGCTTTAGAGTGTGGCAAAAGGTGCTGTCTTCACACTTCTCCCACTTTAAAGCACCTTTTAAAATAAAATTTAAAGCCCTATACAGTCCTGAAGAAAATTCAAATAATGCAACTAGAGATTATACTGTTTCACATAATATAAATTACTCATTAATATTATTCACATAATATAAATTACACATTAATATAATTATTTTATTATATAAATGTATTATTGTATGTTTCTTCAAATGCCAGTAGCTGCTCTCATATTGTTTGAACAACCAACTCTTAGATCTTTAAAAATTATTCAGGAGCCTATTTTATGATTTCTTTCCCAGACAGTGAAACATGGGCTTCATAGCCGGCATCTGTTCTGATATTGATGACCAAGAGTTTTGGAGGTATGAGCTAGTTTATAGAGGATTGTTTACCAAGATAATGCCATATGAAATGTGGTAGTTTTATTAGGAATGTCACTCAATCACATAATACAAAATTTAATTCCTACACAGATAATACTTCCCTCTTAATACTGATTTTCTTCCAGTTAAATTTTTATCGTGTTTGTGAGTCCGTAGCTAATTAATATCTTAAAGACATTTCATGTATCTTTGTCTTTTGATTTCACCTTGGTGTTAAAGTGATACATTATATATTTGCCATGGCTGGGTTGGGAAATGCACCATTTCCTGGCTCCAGCCTTGCCCAGGCATCCGCCCGCATGCTGCTGCCCCCCCTCTGGCCTCAAACTATGGCCCTGCAGGCCAAAGTAATTTATTTAGCCTGCAACCTGCTGCACTAGGCCAAAGGGTGGTGGAGGGGCGGGCATGGGCTCAGGAGGGCTAAAATGGTTTGGAACAGACTGGACAGTTCTTATCTTTCAGAAGATCCATCCAGAAAGCACTGCAGATCTTGCAGCTGCTTCTTCAATCCCTTGCCACCGAGGCTTCGCTCACAGAGATGCCTGATCCGACACATATGCTCTCCCGGTTGGCAGCTGCTTCTCTCCACTGCTGCTCTTGCTGGGAGAGCAGTCCTCTAAGTCCCATCCAGAAAGTTCTATTGCTGAGAGAAACAGCATTCAACACAGCTGCTGTTTCTCTGTGCCACAGTGCTTTCTGGCTGGGAATTAGAGGACCCAAAGTAGCGGCTAACAGCTGCTAAATAGCAGTCTGCTCTCCCAGCAAGAGGAGCAGTGGAGAAAAGCAGCTGCTGCCCCAGAGAGCAAAGATAGAGGGGAGCAGGCCCCAAAACGCTGCTCTGTCAAGCCTCACCGCATGCGGAAAGCTGTGCATGTGCGGAAGCCATGTGTGCCATTCCCTTTTTTGCGAACCAGTGGTGGGTTTATTTGAAACCCACTGCTGGTTTTAAACTGGATTTTTAAGGTTGATTTTTGAAAGCAGACTTTTTACATTGATTTTTAAGCTAAAGGCGCAATCTACTGGTGAATGGATATATGTTATGCTATACTTCTAGAAGGATAAAGTGGCCTTGGACAATTCTGATAAGAGGAGAATAACACCTCAACGTCTGCTGTATTTATCTACTTCATGCTGACTAGAGGATCAACCTTGAAAACCTGGAGAATATCTAATGGTATGACTTTTTAATACTGGAGCTAACTAATAAATTAAAAAGTGGATTTAAAGAACTACGTCGAATATTTCCTGGATTGTATAAAAGAAACCTATTGACTAATTGTGGGATACAACTATAATAATTATATCTCCCAATGAACAATATAAAGATCAAGTAATATGCTGGCTTTGGGAAGTCCAAAAGAATAGACTCTGGAGCTGTGACAGATTACTGACATAACACTGAATATTACTTGGACTTTTTAAAATAAGGCAAGATGGCTCATCAGGAACAACTGGAGACACAAAAAGAAATCATGATGTTACTTCAAAACATTGATGACACGATGATGGGGAACTCCAAGGAGATATAGGACTTATTACATAATATAATTGGAAAAACTGAAAATGGGTAACAAGAATTAATGAAGCAAGATAGTAGAATCCAGGAAACAAAGAAGACAACTGTAAGCTTAGAGGACAATACAACAAATAGAACAGGGAGAAAAGAAGAATGTGACTATAAAGTTGGGTGAAATAAAGTCGGGAGAATATACAGTAGGAGGTAGAAAAATGGAACCAAAAACATTGAAAGATATTTTTTGGAAAAAAGATGGAAGATTTGGCAGACTTGTGGATGGTTTGCAGCAAAAAGTATTGGGGAGAGAAAGGTCGGGTCGAACATGAAAGAAGTAGATAAGGACCCAAGGGAGGAGTATGGGAGGCAAGCCAAAAAGAGAAGAACGGAAAATTCTAAGAGGATGAGAGAGGATGAATAGGAAGGATTTTTCTTAAAAAACAAAAGAAAATAAGATTTGCTATATAAAAAATTAGAATAGATAAAAAATTTAGAGATAGAATATTGTTATACATATTTCAACCTAATACATTCAAAGTGAATACTAGAGGTTAATATCAGAGTTTGAAAAAGGACGTTATTAGGTATGCTCAAAAATAATGTTATCACTATTAGAAGGATGTAGCAAATATTGAGTAATTGAACATGAAGGATTATGTGCTGATATAGTTATGTATAACAACATTAGACCTTGTAAATTTGATTAATCTAGTAATTCTCACTGTTCATGAAATGATACTGATGTATGTTTCAAAATTTTAAAAAAAAATTACAAAAAAAAGACAATGAGTTATTGATTATATAAATTGCTAAATTAAAGATTTGATTCAAAATCAGATTAAAGGACATGTTACAACTAACCAAAATTCTACATCAAGAAACACTGAGGTGACATCAGCAAAGTGAAGACCTTGGTGGAGCAGGCTATAAGGAATTAGCCTAACAGTCGGCTAGCCTCTAATTAAGGCATGT
>JANHFR010010104.1:111987-124852 GCA_032468015.1 Mimophis mahfalensis | reverse complement strand
CCGCCCCCCCCCCCCCAAGACATCCCTAACACTCCTTGGAGGATCTCTGTGTCTTAAAAATAGTGCTCACAGCTTCACAGTTTAACAGTACTCCACAAGGGGGTGACACTGCACAACAGAGGAGCATGACGCCCATAGTGCTACGCTGCACGAGAGAGAAAAATGGGGCCCATAGAGCTACTATATCTACAGCTAGGCCCAACTGCAGGGTTTTCCTGTTTATTAAAGCATGCCAATAAATAAGTATCCGAGTGAACCCGGGGCATCTGCCAGTATTCAATATAATACTAGTGATAAAATCAGAGGTTAACCCCACCTGATCTAGATAAGAAATTCTGAGTTGGATTGCTTTAGCTATAAATGTGGTGGTCTTTCTGACTGTCCATGTGTTTGTATCTTGAAGTAGGAAATTGATGGCCTGTTCTGTCAGTTAGTGACTTTAAATGTTGGGCTTTGGCTGAAGAATATTGTTGGCAGTCAAAGAGGAAAGCAAATATATTATTTAATTTAGATGTTGCAGTTGGGATGGATGCAGCATTTAATAGTATTCTATTCTCTGTTTCCTGCCTTCATTAAAAGTGGGAGGCTCTATTGTTTTATTTTTCAAACGGTATGGTTGCTGGAGGACTGGCTAGTGCAGGTTGTGGAGCAGTGGTGGGATTAAAAAAAATCCCACCACTGGTTCGCTAAATTATAAGTGAGGGGGCATGCGTGCCTGCATGCACAGTCCCGGCTTCTGCACATGCATGCACGCACCCAGCTTTGGAGCCCAGGGAAACCACTGTTCCCCTCTAATTCTGCTCTTCGGAGTAGTGTGGAAGCTTTTCTCCAGGAGAAAAGCTCTCATGCTGCTGCGAAGAGCAGAAATAGAAGAGACCAGTGGGTTCCCCGGGCTCCAAAAGCCATGTGCCTGCACACGCACAAGCCAGGCAAACCAAGCTGGCTTTCTCATTGCTCCAGTGTTTGCTGTTGGCTGTGAGTGGAGAAGGAGGCACTTACTGGAGCACTCTGGTAAGCGCCTCCTTCTATACCTGCCGCAGCCAACACCAAACAAGGTCAACAGAGCAATGAGAAAACCAGCTTTGCTTGCCCGGCTTGTGCGCGCGCACATACAGGTGTGCAGCTTTTGAAGGCAAGGGAACGCGCTGTTCCCTCAGAAATAGATGGGAACAGCACGTTCCTTCGGCTTCATAAGCGGAGCTCTGCTGATTCACGCGGCTGCTACTTCTGCTGCACGAATCATCAGAGCTTTAAAAAAGGGAAGGGCAGGGGCGGAGGCAGGTGGGTGGGGCCAGCCAGGCTAGGTTTTTACCAGTTCAGTGAACCACCCCTAATCATCGGTACTAGTTCGGCCAAACCAGGGTAAACCGGTAGGATACCACCTCTTGTGGAGTAAATCAACAATGCAGGTTGTGCAATAAATCAATTTCCACTTGGCCATTGGAGGGCATCCAGCTTCCCTCAAAATAGCTATCTCCATAGATTTGTGAGAAGAAAGTGAAGCAGGAACTGTGGAGAAGAATACAAATGCCAACATCAGTAAAAATACCCAATACATATATACTCAGGATATTGTAGTTTTAATCAATAATCATGACAAAATATATATGAAGAGAACTTTCTCACCCTTTAACATTGTGATAGGTAATGTCCATTTTAGTAGGAAAGAAATAATCCCTGTGTGTGATTAAATGTTTAGGAACATGAAAAGTACAGTATCTTTGTCAGAAAAAAGAGTATGATAATGTTAATTGAAAGAGAAAATTACAAGGCACAAATACCTCATGCTGTGCCTTTCATGCAATGCTGTCAGTTTCTTCACTTTGATAAGAAATACAGAGCATGTGGTGTTACTAGCAGGTATTCCCACTGGTTGGATGCCTGATGGATTGGGCAGAAGCTTGCCTTGAGATGCTACCAGAACTATGGAAAACAAAAGAAGGCAGGATGCATAGAAGTTGTTCTGTCAATCTGCTGAAGTAAAAATGCAACAAACCTACTTTATCCTATATAGTTGCTTCACCAGACTTTTCATTTTTCCTTAGGGAAAGTTTTCAACATTTCTTTGTTACTTGTACTTCCAATTTAAGATTTACACTATACTTTTCATAAGCCTCTGACTACAATTGGTGAGAAATTGTATTGCTGATTATCAACAATAGTATTAACATAAGATTCTAGACATTCCAAAGAAAGTTGACAGGAACTACATATCCTATGAGATCACCGATCATCATCTTCTGTGGAATACAGTCATTTGATGGAATTTACAGTTATCATAGGGTATCTAAAAAGTAGATTGTAATAGATTTAAAGAATACCACAACATATTGCTTCTCTACTAGATTTTTTCTTGTTGTTATTCCTGTTGATGTATTTTATTTGCTCAGTTTAGATTCTGACTTTCTGTTTAAAAGTTTAAGGCAGCTTATGACATAAAGGAAACAAGACAGCTACAATTAAAAATATAAAAAACGTAAGACTAAAGTAAACTCTGAATATGATACCATCTATCTCCTGTCTACAACCGCAGTCCTTTCAAGCAGTTCCAAGAAGATTTCACACCCATTTGCACTCTGATTCAGGTGATCCTGAGGTCACACATAAATTCCCAAGTGGCCTCAATGGCTCTCAGAGAAAGTGCTAATCACCAGACGTCTGCAAAGAAATATAATCTTTCCACTCCCCTGTCAGAACTAATCCTTCCATCTCCCATCATCCAGCCAGAACTGATGAAGCTTCTTGGATGAGAAACAAAGCATCCTTTTTGCTTCCTCAAGGAAAAAAAAAGCATAGTCTGGTTGCCTTTTGAAAGAAAAAGCACCTCTGAGACAGTCTGTAGTGTAGATGACATTAAGGTGAAATAACATAAGTGAAATTGAATTAAATGACTCACAGAATCAAAACATATTCAGAATTACCTTTCTGATTATCTTTTCATTGTTTTTTTCCTTTTGTAAAATAGACAACAAGCATTGTAAATAAGATTTAGTTCTCTGTATTTTATTGATTCGCTTTAAGGCATTTATAAAGACATTTATATTCTATGGATAATATTTCTGTCAGGTTGAGAATAGTGTAAATTAAAAAGTCAGATATACAATATAATACATAATAAACCAATAGGAAACTACCATTAAATAACAGTTCAATTTCACAATTAAAATGGCAAGTCTGTAGCAAAGTAGAAGTTAAAATATATTGCATTTATTTTTTAAATACATAGTTACCCTTGTATTGAAAGCAATGACTTTGTTTTCATTCCACTTCTTGTTAACTTATTTGCTTATATGAGATTTTTCTCATAAGTTATATTGGCATATTAAAATTGCATTACTTTTTTTCTTGAACGACTGTGAAGCCATTATATAGTGATAGGTTTTAAGAATCAGTCTTGTTCCAACTTTAACTTTAGCTACATTAAGAAGTCATCAGAAGCTTTTGACCAGCACTTCTAATTACTTTGCTTTAATATGCTCTTTAGCCTTAATGAGCAGAATAAAATGTCCCTATTCTTATCTTAGTTTGTCAAAGCATCTCTTCAAAGATTTGGCTTTAGTGTTTTATGTTTTCTCCCTTGATTGCTCCAAGTTCTGAGTAAATCACTGATCAGTTAAATAGTTCACATAATGGATCCCCCAAAATGTAGGTTGTTAATTATTTTTTCAGTACAATGCCAATTTAATGTACCTCAACAGAGCATTTTGGTAATACCTGAAATAGCTTTGGACCTAGTTTAGAACTCTGAGAATTATTTTTGCTTACATAGCACTAGGCTTTTGAGAATATTGTGCACTTTAAAGTCACTAATGGATAAAGCTTTATGGATATCTTGGGTAGAAACTTGTGTAATATTAGTTTCATTGGCAGGTAAGAAAACTGGCACATGTACAGGACAAGTGACTTTTTAAACAACTTCCCGTGTATTAGTAGTACTGCTGGGAAATCAAATCTTTTCAAGGCTGCTAGGAGAATGAAACAAAAATTGAGATGTATGCATCTCATAAATCTGTGCTTCTGGTGTACTCTTCTTGCTGTATGAGAGGGTTCATCAAAGCAGGATCCAGGCACATGGGATGTATTCCATCAGATTAGGATTTGCTTATTTGTTTTCTGCTTCTGCTACACTAAAAAAGCATAAAAGTTGGGACAAATCCTACAAGATAAATTGTTTTTTGAGTCTGTAAACCGCTTAGAGAGGGCTGTAAAAGCACTGTGAAGCAGTATATAAGTCTTATTGCTATATGTGAATCACCTTTTTTCAATTAATAAAGCAGCCATATCTTTTCCCAGATTCACATGATGGCTTCAGAAGTACCCCCTAGCCTGGAATGGAAACAGCTTAGAAGCATCTTCTGAGATAGTTCTACAAGCCTGAAGAAAGAGGCAACTGCTACAACATTTGGAAAACAGGTGCTTTTTGCATATCCTTGCATGTATGTTTTCAAGAATTTCTCAAAACTTAGACTGTAATAAATAGAAACCTATCAGAATCCTACATAGAATTTCTTCTTTCAGATATGCAGCTCCTACCTGAGATTATTTGTGTGTGAATGTATACCAAGAAGTAATATATTTGGTTTCTTATTATGGTCCAGATAAGGTTTCTTTGACCTGTTGTATATGTTAAATTATGCAATTAGCTCCTTGGTTATCATATAGCTCCATTATTTTCATTTATGCTATATGTTTATGGAATAACATCCACAATAAATATCATTGTACGAGGAGTTTTACAGAATTTATAAAATTCTTAGGAATTAACAGTACTGTAAATCAAATCAAATCAAATAATGAACGTTAAAAAAAAAGACCAGTGTCAATTGACTTTATACATCAAAAACAGTTCATGAACCAATGGTAAAGCTGTTGAGAAAAGCTTTCTATAACTATATGTAATCTGTATTCTTTTCAAAGACAATCCAGCACCCTGAAAATATTACAATTCAAATGAAATATATCTTCCAAAATTGGTAGAAACTAGCACATTAATGGACTTAACCTGAAAGGCATTTGACAACTAAATCCAAGAGAATATCTAGATTTTTAAGAAAAATGTTATCAGACCTGAATCTCAACCCCTTGATTTAGTGATTACAGTAGTTTCTGTTTGGTTCAGATTTAGCTCCAATTCGTGTAGCTGTTTGATCTGTTGCAGATGTCAGATAATGATTCAGAACTTGAAAACATTTTGGAAGTTAACTGTAGAAAGAAACTGAAGATCCTTATTTAAAGAGGGTGATATAGGTACTAGTTACATAATCAAACTAGCATCATCAGTCTGAAGGGGGATAATTTTTAAAATAGGTGTTATATGCTATGGAGCATTATTTATTAAATTTGCATTCAAGATTTTGCTTTGAATTTAAAATAAATTATTGTGTTGTCTCCAAATAATCATATTGGGATCATTCATAAGGTGCTGATATTTTTGTCATAAAAGAAGTACTTCCTTTCAGTGTTTAATCAACAATATTTTGTGGGATGTTGTGTGGTCCTCTAGGAGGATGAATTAGAGAAAGAATAGTGAACAATAAAGACCATTTAGAACTTCAGAACAATTTGATTACCAGTATTCAGAATGCCTATGATAATTCATAAATTTATTACACTGTATATATTGGCATAAGTCAGGTTAGATAATAGACAACAAAAGGACTTCTGGAACCCTGCTTTATTCTTGCAGGTATAATAATAGAATCTTGATAATTTGCCAAAATATTGTTTTATTTCATGTTATATGAAACAGAGTCATATCTTATCTTGATTTTGTTTTTCACCCCTTGAGTGTCTTTTGTAGGACTGAGTTGCTTCCTTAACATTTCTTGCAATCCTTCTTCAAAATTATCTTGCATGTTCCTCTGTAATGTGTTATTTCTTAAATATACTGCTTCAGCTCTTACATAGATTATTCTGGTGTTTCTTTAGAGCTTTCTTTATTTGTTCTTTCTTATCTTAGTTCTCTGGCTGAAGTCACATGTGGCTGAATTCAAAGATTGCTGTAAACTATAATATGATTTGTTTACTATTGGTTTGGTGCATTATGTGGCATCAACCACTATCTTTCTAAACCACAGTTTATGAAAATGTTATACCTGAGCCAGGCTACTATGGCTTCTTCAACAGATTGTCCTTAAATGTGTTGGCATGATTGCAAACCCAGATTTTCTCTTTGTTCATGCTGCCGTGTTCCTTACGTTTTTTTGTTTTTTTTACTCTGACAAGCATCAGCATTCTGAGAACTATGGGAAGGATTCTTCCTAGACTTCTTGTTTGTTTTGGGGTTTGTTTGTTTTTTTGAAAAAGTGGACATATTAGTGACTGAAACTGGAACCAGTTGCACAAATATCCAACTGCCAATCTTTCTGCTATAATATATTGACTTGTGATGACTTCCAGCATGGAGTAGTTACTTCTGGCAATACAACCACATATTTTAGATGCCTCACATTAATAATAATTAATGATCACTAATGATCTGCAATAAGATGTTAGTTCGCATACCCCACAATATTTGTATAATGTTCTGACTCTCACAGAATATATTAGTTGATTGGGCTAAAGTAAGATAATCATTTCCAGGAAATGGTTTTTAATTACCATTCTTTTTGTGTGATTTTCTCCATTTCACAGAGAAGCAATTCAGTATTTGTGATGTATTCTTTCTTCATCATGGGGAAAGAGAAATACATCTCAAGCTAAACTACCATCAACATTTGAATTTTTTTAATGTAATATTTGCTTTGTGGCTAATGTGGTGTAGTCTTAATGGATTATCTCCTAAGAGCTCCAGACAGTGTATGATGTACTTAGCATACATAGACAAAGGACAAAAGATCAATATTTATTCAGTTGATTGAAATCCAGAGATATTTATGGAAGTCGGCCACCATGGTCTAACTACTTCCTCAACAGTTCTGGATTACTAACTGTAACTGCTGAAAACAGTTTAGAATGTTGAATATAGTGAGTATGTATATAGGCCCTAACAAGCTTTTGAGAAAGGAATTCCACAGTGAAAATTAATTACATCTTTATTTTCAGCAGATGCGTCCGTAAGATACTATTAAAAATAATGAAGGCTGAATTGTGAAGACCCTATAGTAGATATTAAGTGAAGGATAAACACCAAGAAAAAATAATGTCCTTCTTTTCTACTCTATGCCAACCACAGTTTTATTTTCAACATAGATTTTAGGTGTTGTTTTAAACAAGTGGTCAAGATAAACCACTAACAGGCTTTTGTGATTTAAGGGTGTAGTGAAATGTTTAGTATTTTGAATATAGGAAAATGTATATATTGATTGTTACTCTCTGGAACAAAGTTTGTGGTCTAGAAAGAGTGGGAAGCCATATGCATAATGATAGAGAAATGCACGAATATACAGCTATTCAGATCCAAAGAAAAAGCTCTTGGGAAAGGGCATGGATCACCTTCTTTAAAATGCCACACCTCTTTATTTTTTCACAGAAAAATACATATTTGAATCAAAGGAGCACAAACAGTTCCAGTTGGTTGGAGCTGGCAAGTTACTCATGCTGTGGTTCTATCACAGTTAAAGGTATGCTTTTATTGAGGCTGCCTGGGAAGAGTAACTAGAAATTGTTCTTGGTGCAAAATAATGGAGTAAACTGGAGTAAAATTGTTGCATGGCACTGTGCTAATTTCATTTTTATATGTTTAAAGACCTGCATGAAACACTGATCATTTTTGATGCAATTTAATATATTCATTTTGAAGCCCTCCAAATCCACCTGTTATTATCATTATGATCCTTTGTAAAGGCATTGTATTCTTCAGAAAAGGTATTTTTAAGCTGTTTTTCCCCCTTGTCCGAGTTGTCCAGTCAAAAAATCAAGATGAGAGTTTTGAGGCTGCAGTTGAAGCCTGCCAGTTTTAATGTGCATTCTATGACTGATATAAACAAAGGCAGACATTTAGTCATACACATTTGGGCTGGTGGCCTTATCCCTTACTAAAAATTTAATTAAAACCCATTGAATTCTATTTAAAGCAATGAGTTAATGTAAATCTATATGTCAGTTTTTCCCCAGCTATTGATTGATTGGTTGTTAATTTTGGTGGGGCATATTACTATATGTCCCAGTACTCTTTTTTTAAACGGTAACCTGAGTTAATAGCTAACTTGATATAAACTTTTGTTCAGAAAAAAAGGTTAAATGTAATAAATGTTTAAGATAGCGTAATACATTGATAATTAATTATCCTACATATTTGGAACAGTTTATTTTGACAACTCTTTTTTCTTAATCTTTAGAGAGGACTATTGGGAACATTCTCCTTGTTGTGAATACTGTCATTGCATTTCTTTTCTGTCTATTGTATTCAAGCATAGCTCCACAAATAAACATGATGAGAGGGAAAGAAAGACAATTACCGTAAATTTTGGACCATAAGACTCACATTTCCCCCCCAAAAAAGTGGGGGGAAGATGAAGGTGCGTCTTATGGTCCGAATGCTGCCCAGCGCATGCACGAGCGGGGGCAAGCCAAGCCGGCTCTCTCAGGACAATGGTGCTAAATATTTTAGTATACCGGTATTATTTGGTTCAGAATATTTTTTTCTTGTTTTCCTGCTCTAAAAACTGGGTGCGTCTTATGGTCCGAAATTTACGGTAACTTTTCTCTTGCATTTTTCCTTTCATCTTGCAAATAAAAAGCAAAGTGTTCCATAACACTGAAAAATAGCATGCCAATGGAAATGGCTAAGTTGAAATCTTTCACATTGATCCAGACATATTATGTTCTCAATGCAGGTGTTTTTCACACTTTATCTTGGCGTGTAAGAGTATTCAGATAAAAAGCAGCAGCAGTAGCAGGTTATAGGAAGGTTATAGAAATGGACATCCAGTTCCCTGTTCATATTAGTACTGGCCTGAAGCATTCTATTTTCAGACATATTACATATTGCTCACTATAGCAATAGCAATAGCATTTGATTTATATACCGCTTATCAGGACTTTCGACCCTCTCTAAGCAGTTTACAGAGTCAGCATATTGCCCCCAACAGTCTGGGTCCTCATTTGACCCACCTCGGAAGGATGGAACTGCCTAATTCCAGGCAGCTGGCAGCTAAGTACTACATACAGCACTCTACTCGCTGCACCACATGGCACCACCACTAGAAAGAAGGTGCTCTAAGCCTTTAAATATATTTAATTTAAACAACCTTGCTACAGAAATATCAAGCAAAACTGTTCAAAAATTAACCGAGTCATATTTTCATATGCTCATTTATCTTGTAAACCCATGAATCAAAGTGATGTCTTTCACCAAGTGAAATCTTGGTTTTACAAGTTTTTCCAGGGCTGCACTAAGATACATAGAATGGCCATTTATATACAATAGCTACAGAGTGGATTAGATTGGTCCAGCCTGCAATATTTGATCTGTGAAAATGAAGAGAAGTTTGAGATAACTGGAAGGCTATTTGACACTAATACAGAGTTTGAGAAATTGTTTTTAAAAAGGGTACAAAGCTCTATTTTTTGTTATAGTTTCCTTTTATTTTAAAAATTTCAAAATCCAGAACCCAGTTCCAATGTTAAAAAATTTGCAGTCGAATTGATAATGAACAGAAATGAAAGCTGACAGCCTATTTTCATTTCCCTGGATGCTGTAAAAAGTCAATTGCCTAAATACATAAAGTAGTAAATTAGATTTTAAAAATTGTTTCTGCTTAATAACCCAAAGTGTTATTAGTAATACAGGTAAGGAAATTACTTAATAAAGAAGTCTGTGATTTTTAACCTGGCAGTATCCCTTTTAATTAAGTCATAAGAAGTCCTCAGATGTAAGATATAATAAAAGTGCAGTATGTAACTTCTATTATTTATAACAAACTGCAAAAGGTCTACTGAAATCGATTAAGTTTAGCAGCAGCCACAAAGTCACATGTGCATTTTCCTCAAAATCTCTCTCTTTCCCTTTGTCTGTGTATTTTTAGTAACATCATACTAATATCCTCAACATTGTATCTGGTTTTTCTTTGAAGCTAAATCAAATAATCCTAAAATGAGTCTTCTACATAAGAAGGATCCTCATTGTACATAGTGGATATATAACAAATAATATATATCCCAGTCAACAAGGACTACATGTGGATTGAATTCCCATTTTCACTTTAAAAAATATTAGTGATGAAGGAAATCAATATTTCTTGTTTCCCTCCAGGCTTTGTTCCTACACTACTGTGGGAAACCTTAGCAACCTTTCTCAATCTGGAACCCATTTCAGGAATCCATGTTTTGAGGACTTACAATTTTAAGGATATTTTATGAGTGTTGTTATTCCTGTAACTTACTCTATTTTCACCTATCACCTAGCTTCATTTACTGTAGCAGGTATAAACTAAGAACAACTACCATGATAGTTTCTAGAGATGTAACGTAATTGTGTCTGATGTACTTTGGGCTAGTTTGTTCTTTGGGCTAGAGTTGATAAGATTGATAGAGTTGGATTATTTTTTTACATACGTTTTCGAGTTGGCTTGCATTATATTGTTTTGTTATCTTTTGTATACCACTTTTTTTTAAAATCCCATTTATATCCCGCCGTTCTCCGAAGACTCAGGGCAGCTTACAATGTGTTTTTAGTCAAGATGCATCATAAAGTAATAATAATAACAACAACCATGTCCAAGAATTTTATAAAATACATCAAGAAATTGCAGCTTCCAACTGACGACTTTGCAATGACAAAGTTGAAACTGTTTCACGCTTAATATGTGAGTGCAGCAAAATTGTGCAGACAAACTACAAAGCTAGACATGATTGTGTTGCTAAATTAATCTACTGATCATTAGGTAAAAAATACATTCTACCTGTGTCTGAAAAGTCATGGAAACATAGAGTGGAAAAGGTTGTCGAGAATGAGACGGTGAAGATATTGTGGGACTTTCAAATACAGACGGATTGCTATTTGCAACACAACACGCCAGATATTACAGTTGCTGAGGGCTGAACCATGCAATTTATTGACATCACTGTACCAGGAGATGCCAGAGTCCAAGAAAAAGAACTGGAAAAAATCAAAATATCGTGTCCTGCCCATCGAAACTACCCGGTTATGGATGAAACATGTAACAGTGGTACCCGTTATCATCAGGACACTTGGTACCACGTCCAAGAATTTTATAAAGTACATCAAGAAATTGCAGCTTCCTGCAATAACTACCAGCGGAACTGCAAAAAGCTGCGTTACTCGCAACATCATATATTTTAAGAAGATACTTGGCTGATATCTAGGACACTGGCAGCAACCCATATCAACCATTAGCACCAGTCAGTGGTATTTGTTATGCATTTTTGAATGTTCAGTTGACTGAGTTTCATGTTTGATGAATAACTATATAATAATAATCCCAAAACAACTGGATCAGCCCTTGAACACCATAGGCATTGACAAATTTGCCACCAGTCAATTGCAGAAGGCGGCTTTACTTGGAACTGCTTCCATCCTGCGATGATGTCTGTAACATCGTCAAGCATTCAGATTTGCCTATCCCAGGTCCTTGGTAAGGACTTGACAGGTAGATAAAAATGCCAAACCCAGTCTGAATATCTGACTGACTGTGCAATGATTAATAATAATAATAATGCCTTGTTTTTTTCATTGGAAAGTGACGTGAGATAAACAGTTAAAAGAGAACAGCAGAAGAACAGTATCTTGGAAGAACTGATATGAAGAAATGGATTAGTTAGTTAATCTCCTGCTGTTTTAACTGGTTTAACCCATGTCACTTTCAAGGTCCCACACTTAGCCCATTCCTGGAGATCTGGGCGCCAATCAGGGAAAAAAGTGAATTTCTTTGAGTTTCTCAATGTGCTGAAATTAATGTTTTAATCAGTTTTCTATTTTCTATTTTTTGTTTTTTTGTTTCTTCTTTAGAGCCATCTTCTTGACTTTCAGTTCTGTATTGTAAAATCACCAGGCCACAGACCTTTTTAAAAGCATTGTTGTCCCATTTTGTTTTTTCTACTTTTTGGTACTTTATTTCTTCCATGGACAAACATAAGCCTAAATAATGGGGGTTGCTTCAAACATATTCCAGTTTGTGTTCTGTAGCCTCAGATGCCCTACAATCTGTAAATTACTTCTGAGAAGGTACTAAGAGGTAATGATACGGCCCAGCAGCATATTAATCATATGAACTTGCATCTAATGTTTCAGCTCATAGATGGAGTGGATTTTTGAATTGAGAAGTGCCAATCTGTTAATGTTAAGTAGTTACTAAGCTGAAAACATTCAGTTCTCTTGTGACATCATTATACTGAATGAATAAATCCTTTGTCCTGGGCAACTGGTTCTTAAGTAAGGCACCTATGATAGTTAGAAGTTATGCTTAGCTATGACAATGAACTAGTTAGCTTTTCCTGTTTTAGGCTAGTGGTCACATGTATTTGACATTAAGGCTATGAAAAATATTTTTAAAAGGTTGTCAAAAAATATTCATGAGTGCCTATGAATCACCTCTTTTGGATTGTTAAAGCAGGCAACTCATTTGCAGACTTTAGATGTGCCTCAGAATTTGTTTTCTGTTGTATCCCATTCACATAGAGACAACAAAGGACAGTTTCCAAAGCAGTATCACAATCTTGTAAATCTAAGGTTACTTATTGGCAATAGATGTTTAATACTTCTTCCTGCAGGGTTCTGTAAGGTACAAAATGTGAATTTCATATACTTTGCACATACATTTTCATACACGTTACAATTCATATTTTTTTTAAATTCCATTTGTATGCTGCCTTCACTGGAGACTCAGGGTGGCTTACAATCTCTTGAAACATTCGCCGTCATTCTTTATATATACCTGCTTATTAGGGCCGCTGGGGGGGGGGG